>WAAG01035190.1:5213-16549 GCA_013390105.1 Tichodroma muraria | reverse complement strand
GAAGGCTGGTTTGTGGATCTTCAAACATACTCTGAGATCACAATAGCTGCTATAAAGGTAAAGGTTGAAACTATAAATCAAAAATTTTTGATTGGATTCATGACCTTGATAAGTTTCCTTATTAATTGAATAAAATTTTAGCTCAAGTTTGCAGAAGAGGAAAAAAAACAGTACTACTGTAATAATGTTAGACTATTTTTGCTTTTATTCTTGTACAGAACACGCTTCAAATAGTAAATGTCCCACATTCAACATCTTGATTTTTGTCTCCAAAGAGAAAACAAAATCCATTCCTTTGTACAGTGTTAAAAAAGCCTCTCCAAACCATTTCCATTCGGTTTGTGTGCAAAAGAGACTTCCAAGCAGTAACCCTACTGCGTGAAGGCTGTTTGGAATTCTGTATAAAATGCATTTGGAAGTTTAAATCTATTTGCCAAAAAAACAGATGAATGCTGTAGCTAAACAGTACTTTCAACAGAAAGCTTCCACTGGTCCAGCATTTAATCTGGCGTATAGCTTCTCTGCAAATGACAGAAAATACTGCTTTTGGGCACAGTCCCTTAAGCACCTGACACTCACAGTAGGTTTGTTTCGCTTTGACTCAAAAATAGAAAATGTAAAAAATATACTTATTTATCTACCATTTTGCTTATGCAGCATGCCATGGCTTGAACTGCTTCTTTTAACAGAAATTCTTTTATCCTGTTTGCAATGGTGCCTAACTTCTGATTGCTCAAAAGTTGACTGTCACTGGAGAGATGTACATAAATACTCTTTCTACTCCGCTTTCATACATGACCTAGGGCCTCTTCATGCTATCAGGTCCCCAAACACCCTCAGACTCTGACATAAATATTGGGGGGGAAAAGGTCAACTTCATTTGAGCTATGGTAGTAAAAGTTTAGTTTCTGGGTCTGGATTTTAAAAATACTGTTATCCCCGTGGTTTTAATCAAGGGAAAAAAGATTTTTGCAAAGTGTAGGGGAGAGGCAGTGATTGAGAACTTGTGTAGTCTTACATGACTTGTGTGCCAGTAAAATCAGAAAAAAGATAATTAAATGCTTAAAAAGCAGTAAATTGAAAGAATATACTAACATTACTCAAGAATACAAAACTCAAAGAAATTGAACTAATTAAATCTGCATTTTATAAATTTGTCCCATGTAATTTTTTTATTGCAACTTTGTCTTAATATACATTTCTTTCAGATCCTTCTCTTACCTTCCTGTTCAAGGGTGAGGAAAGCACTGTCTGTACATTGCTACTTGTTTAGCAACAGATTTGATTCAAAAGGTTCCCTAAGGAACCTTAGGGAAGCTTAGGTAGCTTCCCTAAGGCCTAACAGGTCTTCATTGTCCCCATAACTGCAGTTGAGGCCTCCTCACTTGCACTAATTCAGTACTCTTTAAACTGGATCTATGAAATTTTGTGACTATAAAAAACCAACAGAAAATTATCAACAAATCAAAGGACTTAAGTTCTCAAAATGGACCTACCATTAACAGAATAGTAGAATAAAATGAAGAATTTGAAAAAAAAATATTGGGAAAGCAGAACAATTGTAAACTCTGAGTCTAATATATGCAACTTACATTACCACTGAGCTCTTTTATATTTATTTTATATATATATGCGTATATATGTGTATACATGTATATATACATACACAAAATACACACAATATATATAAAAAATGTGTGTACGTGTGTGTGTTCACTGTTACGAATTCAGGAGTAGTTCAGCTGAACATAAACAAACTGCAGTCATTCAAGCAGGGAGGAAGCCAGATATGAGGACTTGATAGATCCAGATTTGTGAAAATCTGCCAGGGGTTACTGCATTGCATAGCTAGGCAGAGCTTTATGTGCATTCACTGCGATCTCTGTAGAGTATAAAGGAAGCTGTTCTCACTGCATCTAATTCCTTGGCTGAGATAGTTGCCCATCCTCCTTCAGAGGGAGAGTGCCATCTACTGAAGCATTGCTTCACACAGCTCCCTTGAGCCTTGTCCCACTCACGGATTGACAAAATCCATTCAAAGGGGTTGTAAAACTGAACAAGGTTTTAAAAGGAAAAGCAGCTGCTGTGGATGTGAATGTCTGTTGTAAAGCACCAGCTGCATGTAAAGAACCAGGCCAAAGATGGTAAATACAACCGCTGACTTGTGGAAGTTTGTGCTTAGCTTTTGAAGAGATTAAAGACATCTTCACTCTGGGGTCTCTTCATTCCTAATAAATCTTTGGAACTGAGATTACATTACCATTCTGTAACTCTTAGGAGTGGCATTCCCTGATCGGACAATCCAATTTCATTGCTGACTATCAACCATGGACATTCCTACCGATTCCTCCTTTCTGTGTTAGTGCTCACAAGATATAAAACTACTCATCTGACTTACTGAACAGAGAGAACACCTGATAACAGCCACCAAGAGTCTGTTTTGAGCCAGTGATGACACAGAATTATTGTGCCGCTTTGTCTATATGTATTTTCCCATTGTCTTGAGCCTCATATTTCGTTGTAAATATTCTGGACTGCTGCTGTATTCAAATAAAGCAGCAGTTTATGTCATGCCCAGAGCTAGTCTCCTATGATAATAATAAGCATATAAATTGAAATATTTTTGGTATTTTTTATTGCTTTGTAGCAAAAGATAGTGTCTCTAAAACATCAAAGGCAGCTCAGAGGTGCTCATGTACCTTAGAGGTTTGAACAAATTGTATAAAAAGAAAGTTAAATTTTACAAGGTAAATTACCACACAAAGTCATGGAGTCAGAGGATATGGAAACCTGTCAGGTTATGTTTCATGTGAATACCCTTAGAAAACCACTGGTTTGGTGTTTTTCAAAGCACAGGTGCCTGTCCTGGTGCTTTTAGTACCAAGGGGCTCCATTGAAGAATCACACAGTCCATAGCTCAAATGTCACATTTGGAAAGACAAGGAATGAACAGAACCTTGAAAGAGCTTGCATTATTTGCCATCAGGCAAATATATTTGAAAAACTTCACAATATATTTTCAAAAAGTTTCACATTATAGTTTGTTTTCTTCCATCTGGGTACATAGCATGGTGTCTTAAACACAATCGAGAACTGAAAGAGTAGAAGTTTTTCTATCCCAGTAAGATACATTCCACCTATCTTATATTGGCTTATGTCCCACAAATCTTTGTTGGTGCCAGTGGGACTGAGTGCACCTTCAGCAAGTTTTCCAACAACACCAACTTGAGAGGTGTGGTCAGCATGCTGGAGGGAAGGGATGCTATCCAGAAGGATCAGGACAGGCTTGAGGTGAAGTTCAACATGAAGTTCAACAGGGCCAAGTGAAACGTTCTACACGTGGATGGGGAAAATCCCAAGCAAAAGCACAGGCTGGCAGAGAACGGATTGAGAGCAGCCCTGAGAAGAACTTGGGGGTGCTGATGGATGAGAAGTTGGACATGAGCCAGCAATGTGAGCCCACATCACAGAAAGCAAATTGCCTTCTGGGCTGCATCCAAAGCGGCATGGCCAGTAGGATGAGAGAGGGGATTCTGCCCCTCTGCTCTTCTCTGGTGACACCCCACCTGGAGCGCTGCATCCTGCTCTGGGGCTCCAACACAAAAAGGACATGGACCTGTTCAAGCAAGTCCAGAGGACCAGAGGGTTGGAGCACCTCTCCTGTGAAGACAGGCTGAGAGAGCTGGGGTAGTTCACTCAGGAGTTGAGGGAGCTCCGAGATTGTACAGCAGCCTTCCAGTACCTATAGGTAGGGGGCTGCAAGAGGGCCGGAGAGTGACTTTTTACAGGGACATGTAGTGACAAGACAAGAGGCAATGGCTTTAAACTGAAAGAGGGTAGGTTTAGTTTAGATATTATGAAGAAATTCTTACTGTGAGAATGGTGATGCACTGGCACAGGTTGCCCAGAGAAGCTGTTGATGGACCAGCTGTGAAGTGTTTAAGGCCAGACTGGGCGGGGTTCTGAGCAACCTAATCTAGTGGAAGGTGTCCCTGCATAAACAATTTTCAGAACCATTAAAAAACAGGTGTATTAAAAGCAGCCAAATGTCAGTTCTGAAAACCTTACAGGCAAATTGTCTTCTCCCACAGGTCCCTTATCATAACTCAAAGAGCCTCTTCATTAAGTGATTTATTGTTGGTTACAGCAAAAGCTGTAGCACGTTTGCTGCACTTGAGGTACACATCTGTTACCCCTACCCCTGCAGAAAGGAAAACCTTAAAAGGAGAGAGGGATTTGTTTCTCTTTAGGCCAGACTGTTCATCAGTTAACCAGTTTTTATTTCAGCACCAACTATGCGCTCCTGCCTCCATAGAAGGCTACATTTTAAAAAACCTAATAGCCACAATAAATAGATCTAACACGGGCATCACTTTCTCTACGCATAGAACAGCAAACCAGCATTTGGGGATTATGTCTGCTTCCCATCTTCCATGCCTTTTTCTTCCATCAATTGCTTTTGGCTACATCACAGTTATTGCCCACAGAATTTACAAAACTCATGTTAAAATGGCATGAGTGTCGCTTACTTTTTTTTGTAGACGGCTGTTTTTTGTTTCTTATCTCAAAAATAATAGACAATAGCCTTTTAAAAAAATAAATCAGCTGTGTGAGATTCAAGAAGTGTGAATTGCTCATCAATGCTCTCATAGTACATGGTGTGATTTTTGGGACCGTCCTGTGCACGGCTAAGAGCTGGACTCGAAACGGGTCCCTTCCAACTCAGAATACTCTGTGATTCTGTGAGTTGTAGGACTTAGCCAACGTGCACACACCTCTTCGTGCATCAGGCAAAAGCCGCTCACTCGCAGCCCTCGGCCGCACCTTTTTGGCGGTAGAGACCTCTCGGGCGCGCTTTCCCCGAACGTGGCGCTGCTGTATCGCAACCAAGCGACGGCCGCCCGCCTGCTGCAAAAGGTGCTGCAGTAAAGCGCCGCGGCACCGCCATCTCCCTACCGGTGCGCTGAGCAC
This sequence comes from Tichodroma muraria, assembly GCA_013390105.1. Taxonomy (NCBI): domain Eukaryota; kingdom Metazoa; phylum Chordata; class Aves; order Passeriformes; family Sittidae; genus Tichodroma; species Tichodroma muraria. The sequence goes on along the minus strand of WAAG01035190.1, from coordinate 11,578 downwards.
CGGCTGCCAATGCCGCTGGATGCCGAGTCGCCGCCTGCGCTGCGCCGCGCTCCGCACACAGCACCCTCCGAGCGCCTCCTGTGCACGGATGCGCACCCCGCCCCACAGGTAACCAGGCAACGCCCGGGGGGACCCTGCGCTCTCGCCTCGCGTCGGGGAAGGAGAGGATACAAGGCGACAGCTTTTAGCCGCGGCGGGCGGGACACGGAGCCCCCGGCGTGGCAGGAACGCAGCCCGGCGGGGGCGGGCAAGCTGCCGGCCGCCATCTTGCTTGCGGACGGGTACCCGAAACCAAGATGGCGCTCAGGCGTTGAGCGCGGGGCTAGCGCTTCCCCGCCCAGATCGGAAGTGACGTTTCGGTGGAAACNTGCCGCCGGGAGTTCCGCCCGCCAGGTGAGAGAAGGGCGGAGGTAACGGGCTGCGTGGAGGCTTGGCGGGGCGGTGGCCCCTGGTTGGGGGGAAGATGGCGGGGGGAGCCTGAGGGGGAGCAGCCCGGCCCCGCCCCCCCGACCGCGCGGTGCTCGCGCGCCGCGCCGTCCCGCCTTCCCCCGCCGCGTGACCTCGGCGCTCCGCAGCCATTATCCCGATTATCCCGATTATCCCGCGCCAGCCGACGGGAACGGGACGGGAACGGGCGGTCGCCGTCACCGCCCTGACGCGGGCCACCGCTTCCCGCGGGAGCCGGACCAAGCCGGTGCCGTTCCTCTCTGCGCCCCGGGAAGCGAAGGTAGAAGGGGAAGGGGCGGTGGGAGGCGGCAGCGGAGCTGCCTTGGGGCTGTTCCGCGGCTCCTGAAAGCCTGGCGGGACGGGGGTGTAGGGGTGCGTGGGGAATGGGCGGGCGGCCGGCCCCGTTGGGCTTCCGCCCCGGGTGCGCGGCCTTTGGCTTTGGGCCTCCCTGAGGGAGGCAGGAAGGCCCGAGGGGATGTGGCTGTACAGCGCTGGTTACGAGAACGTTAAATTTCCCCGTTATCTTTGTGGGAGTGACACTGACGAGGGAAACGGTGCCGGAGAGAAAGGATGCTTCCCGGTATTGGATCAGCCTTTATGGTCGTTGGAGGAACTTCCTTCGGGCAGGGCTGTGGTTCAGGCCCTTGTGCCTGAAGTACCCCACGCCTCCCTGCGCCGTTCTTGCCCTGATTGCAGATGCGCGCAAAACCGCGTTAGGGACCACAGTGGGGTTTATGCCCCTTGCTGAAAGGGACTATTGTGTTCCCAGTCTCGATTATACTGTACTATGCAACCATTGCAGGATCATTCCGGTTATTTCCCCTTTGCTTTGTAAACCCCCCTTCTCTTCGCCCTTAATTCTGTGAAAATCAGATTCTTGTTTCGTGTGTCATGCTGATCCTTTACGAAGTCAGTACAACCCGTTGCTTGTTTATGTCGGAGATCAAAGTTTTGTCCTCAGAAGAACAGTTAAATTTTACTACAGAAAGACGTGAGGGCATGCAAAACAAAGGTGCTCTTGACTCTGCGAGTAGTCACTGCTTAAGCAATACAAATGTATAAAAATATAACTTAGAATGGTTGTTCTTGGTGTGGGAGGGATTGGTTAAACAGCGTGGAGTTGCAGGAAAATGCTGTCTAGCTGTTTTTCTCCTCCCTCCTCCTCGTTCTCCTCTCTGATAATCCCGTTGTTTTGAACCAAAGTGGGGAAATTGAGGATGGGGTAAAGGCTCTGGCACTGAGGTGTACTCCAGGCATGCATCTTGTGGCAGGGAGAGTAAGAATTGCATCCTCCCACTTGTCGCTTTTGATGTTGAGTGACAGGCTGTGCTGAATGGCCAGACGATGTTTGGTGTGTTACATATATCGGTGCTTGGAGCTGGAGTGCCTCTCTCCTGAGCAAGGCTTTAGCGGGCCAGCCTGTGTGGAGCAACTTCTCCAGGTGAGGGCTGTGGCTGACAGAATCCTGGGGGCAGGAGTTAGGAGCATGTACCGTGAAGAAGGGCCTGTTCGCATTGAGAATACAGAAAACTTGAAGTGGTCGTAGGAATCTAGAAGAAATTAGCAGGAAGCTGTTTGGAGCTAGGGCCCAGATATTTGGATGGATTATATTCAGGCTGGTTGTCAAAGAGAAATAGTGCTGTAGGGGTTTGTGGAATGCCAAAGAACATTTGGGGTTTGTTTACAGGTAGTGGAGGGTAGGTGAAGAAAGCTTCTGAAGAAAGTGCTCTGTTTGTCTGTGTGAGTTTCTCCCAAAGATATTCCGAAAAAGCGCGTTGCTGCTTGTTCATTGTGCTGGCACTGGCCTCGTGCAGCTTTGTGATAAATGGGATCTGGGAGGTGATGTGCCTGAGAAGGCAGCTTTTGTCCGGAGTAGTTTTCTTTTGGATCACTGCTGCAGCCCAGCAAGCACTTCTGACGGTGTCAGTCTTGGAACAAATGAGGGCGGGAAGATTGCCTTTTCTGCAGCAGCAATTTGTGTAGTTCATAGCAGAGATTGGGGAAACCACGGTGTCAGGGTATGAAAACACGGTGTGTAAAACACACACACAAAAATAACAAAGGCTGTACAAAACCGTATGTGTCCAAAAGCAGGCTAATTCCTTTTTGTGTTATGGACACATTTCTCAGTCACTTTGGTTTCTTTGTTTTTTTAGTTAGAGGAGAAACATGGTTTTGTTTGCCAATAGTATTACATAAAAGACAGCTAACAATCATATGATGGTTTTGCAGAGGTGATTTTGCTGTTACTAGGTTGCTGGTTTCTGACTTAATTTACAAATATTTTGTGTTGTTTTCTGTATAGAAATTAATGAATTGGGTGGAAAAAAAGGCCTTTGTATGTTTTACTGTTTCTGTTATGTTTCCAGCATATGAAATGGGGGAAATAACGCTTCCCACCTCTTATTTGTACGTAACAAAATAGTTTGGGCAAATTTGCCATGGAATTTTTGTATTTGTAGGAATCCAAGTCACCGATGATCCAAGTAGGATGGGTTTAAGTGACTATAAAATGCATTCTATTCTTATATGTGATATGCCACTGCTACAGTTGTGGACATTAAAAAAAAAGAGGGGGGAGGTAGAGAGTGGATAAGAAAGCACAGCAGATGTACACATAGATGACTTACAGTGCTGTCTCATTAAGACTGACTTTCTTTATTTCAGTGGGTGTATTATGAGAAACTATTAAAAATTATGTGGAATTTCATGAAGGCTGTCCTATCCCCTTTTGTGTTGTCATGGTTGTATAATCGTCCCGTCTTTTGAAGCCTGAATCTCTGAATGAAAACGCATTTTGGCAACAGCTTGTGAATTACTTAAACAAGATTTTGATTTGAATCTACCTGACAGCTCTCATGTAATGTTTAAGCAAGAGAAATACAGACTACTAAATAACTATAAATGAAGGGTAGCTAAAATAATGGATCTAAGAGGAAGCAGTGTTTTGCTAGTGTAAGTGGGTATAGCTGTCCTAAAATGTCTTAAACTTATGTGTGATGTATAACTTGTAAAACAGCTTAAGAGATTGGTTGTATCTACAGCACAGTTGTCTGAGAAAACTCCCAACATCAGCGGTGTAGTGAAAACTCCTAAAAATACTATATAAAAGGAATTGGATGCCATTTTCCTCATCCTTTTTATTTTTTTTATTAAACATAGCAAATGCTGACAGGGTTACTGACTTCCTTCTTATTGTGTTGCTTGTGGTGGGATAAACCCAATCCTTTTGTGTATCTTGTTTTTGCTTGATAGCTGCACTTGCTGGCCAAGATTGATTGAAGACACCCAAAGATCCTGTTGTTTTTTTCATTAAGAAACTTTTCTGAATGTGGTTCAATAACTGACAGATGGTGGACTATCCAATTTTTGGAAAACGTCATGGTTTCTGTGTAAAGTCTTGATTGTTTGGGTGTGTTTGGTTTTGGTTATTTTGACTTTATATGTGTGTGTTTATTTTGGTGGGGTTTTTTGTGTTGTATTTTTTTGTGGTTTTTTTTTTTTTTTTATTTGTAAAGCTGCTTGCAAGTACTGTTAGAAAGCTTAAATACCACCAAGTTTGTTGCTTCTGAAGGCTAAGCCAAGCTGGTTCCAGGGAAGCTTTAAGTTTGTGGTGCTGCCAAAAGAAGCAGTCCTGCCTGGCTGCTATTTCAATTTCCCTGTGTTGGCCCAAGTTTTTGTGGGCTGTGTAATGAACCATATAAAAAAAAAAAAGTTGTATTGAAAGCGATCCAGTATGTGGGTGCAGAAATACTTAGATTGGCATAGGAGAGATTATCAGGAATGTGAGGAAACACAGGATGGGAGAGATGTGTCTGTTTCCTTAAACTAGCAGAGCCACCTTATTCTGTGGAGCTGCAGCAGCTTCCTTTGTAAAATACAGATTTTTTAACATGGCAGTGAAATGGTTGAGAGCCAGGCATCTCCTTTCAATTATTTAGGGTGGAAAGCAAGAGGAAAAGAAGCTTGAGTGGAAAAGAAGTGTGTGGTGTAGAGCCCTGGTATTTCAGGCACAGACCATGTTCCTAGCAGTCGTGGTCCTCTTAAAAATGGTGTGTGATAGTGATGGCACCTTGTGTCGCGTTTTTGATGCACACCTTTGGCCGAGTGTGGGGCTCTTCTGAGAGAGCAACAAATGGTGCTTAGGACCTCTTTTTCATTGCCCGTTGCTGTGCCCTTGCTTGACCTGGTGTAGCCACTCCAGCCTGGCTGTGGGTGATTCCATTTGCTGCTGTGAACCGGGATGTTGTAGCTGTGGTGCTCTGAGAAATGGGCACTCTTTTCTGTGAAGGTGTGCAGCATGTAGGAGCTGACTGTCACAGACAGCTACATGTTTTCCTACATACTCCTGGTACTACCACAGTTCTTTTCTAGATGAGCTTTAATACAGGTAAATAAAATTTTAAATTTTTGCATATTGAGAGAATATTTACATGGACCAAAAAACCCTCAGTAGTCTTTTCACTTCTGTTCCTAAGTATGAGTGTTTTTTGGATAAGTTTGCTTGTATGTCAAGGTTTTACCTATTACAATTAAATGGAAACAAAAGCTGCAAATAGTTAAAATGTTTTGAATTAAATGTTTTTTATCCAGTAGTTAAGCTTTTTTATTCAAAGTTCTTTTTTAAAAAACATTATATCAGTACTCGTCTTAAAAAATGTAAATGGGAAAAGGATAGCAGATACGTTCTAGCTGCAAGGGTTGGATGTGGTATAGCTAATGCGTTGTTTAAAAACAGAGAAGTGTGGCTACTTTTCACCTTTGCCAGTTGCTAGAAAAGATTTCTAAGACTGCAGAGCTGACTACCAGAATTTGAGTTATGGTAATTTAAGATCTTGTCTTCTACTTAGAGGTTTTAAAAGTGAAATAACTATCTTGTTCTGTATCCCCAGGATCTAAAGACTTGTCTAAATTAGGATTTGGGATTTCAGCTACCACCGCTTTAAGTCAGAAATACAGATTATTTAAGTATTCATTTAAAATCTCAGCCTGAACTTGAAGTTTGTATTGCTTTTTCTGTACTAGACTTCTGAATGCCTCCGTACCCTTTACTGGCTAATACCATCTCGCCTTTTGTCTAGACAAAATCTGAAATGGTCCGATACACTACTGTGCTCCTTCGGAGACTCATGCTTGCTGATGATGAGAAGTAAAAACTTAATCTTAATAAGGCATATATTTTGTAGAAATTGGAAATATCTTGGTCACTACTAGTGAATGGTAAGTGGACTTTTGAAAGCAGTGTTTATGAACACAAATGCTACATTTCTTCTTTTAGATGAAGAAAACACCTATGAACAGGTGTGGAAGTGTCCTTTAGGGGCAGTCAATGTCTTAAGCCTTTGGATTTAATTAATTGAATTGTTGAGCTGCAGAACTTCTGGAGATCCAGCCTGTCTGTAGTGAACTGGCATAAAATTCCTGTTTCGTTGCTTGAGTGGAATTGAAAAGTGTGCTTTACGTTGAGTCAGTCTACAAATGTACATAGTCTTAAGGCTTGGAGGTAATTAAAAACTGAGGCCAGTGAAAAATACATTTGAGACTAGTTTTGTATTACAGTTATGCTTCCTTTCTGCATAAGTGTAAAATAGCTAGTTCTTGAAGATGTTGGCTCTTTAGGTGAAATCATATATGTATGCATTTTAAACAAGTTATACTAGAGTAATGTTTCTGTAAATATTGTGAGAGAAACCTAAAGATAAAGCTTTCACCATTGGCCTGAGTTCTGATCCCCAATTTTTTTTTCTAATAAGATAGCTCTAGTGAAGTGCAGAGCTGTGTGCTAGAGCTCATATTGGTCTAACAGTTTGCCACTGTCCTTTTTGCCTCCCTCTTTCTGGCTGTGTGGTGTTATTTGCTCCATAATCCAGCTCAGTTTGGCCCTTCATTAAGCCACTTGGGTAACTTCGTTACATGAA
>WAAG01035189.1:683-13130 GCA_013390105.1 Tichodroma muraria | reverse complement strand
ACTTATTGTTTTTGTATGTGTCGTAACCCCGTAATTATGAAGAAATTCAGTAGCAAATTACTTCCATGGCTTTTCTCCTCCATTCTCAGCAGTTGAAAGCATTCCTTCAAGAGGCATTAAACAGTCTCAATTTCCCTGTTCTTCTGAAGATACCATACTAATGAAAATATACACTAAAGGTTTTTTCTGAGGGAGAAAAACTGTTAAAGTCAGTGGAAGTAAATCATTGCCCATTAACAGTTGCAATTTAACGTGCATTCTTTTTATTTCTCAGCACCTCATTAATGTTGGAAAGATACACATTGGGGAACATCTCATAACTTTGAAGAAGGTCCTGCATGCACAAAAAATGTCTAACCATCTATTACAGTAGTTTTTCTAGGTTCCCAGAGCCAAACTGTCATGTATTACAGTTGCTGTCATAGTATAGGGATATAGTGGGGAAAAAATAGTTAACCGAATTACAGAACATGTTCACATATGTCCTGTGAAATAAGTGGTGTGATAAAATGCTAGGAACTTGGTGCCTGTCTCTACCATATTCTATCAACCACCAAAAGAAATTAACCTAAACTTAAATGTATAGGTTAGGAAATACTGTCGCTGGTTATACTCATTGTGACATGGCTGTTCTGGCAATATGTGTAGAAAAGGCTCTCAAACCACAACAGCTAAAACACATAGTGGGCTCCTGTGATATTTGTTGTCTCGCTGAGCCTCAAGTTGAGGCTCAAGCTGACTTGTGAATGCATAATCAGTATGACATTTTGGAAGGCTGCTTTTATGTGCAATATGTTTTCCTATGCTTGCCAGTTCTGAAGATGAAAGACAACCTGACAGTATTTTAAATAATGAGCTCTTTGATCAGAAAATATATGAAACAACCTTTTTCCCCTGACACATTTTGGTGAATTTGTCTGAATACCGTAAATTGTGTATCTAAGAAACAGGCTTCAAGCAATTCCTTTGAGTTCCTTCTCTGTTAATAAAACCTACTTTTATTGACAGGGTAGAAGCAAGTTCGCCAAATGCTGGAAAGCTAGGATGACAGCTGATGATACTCTTTTCATAAATCTACAATTTCAAGTCATTTTGCAGTGGGACTGTCAGAATAATCTGGAGTCTGACATTGTTCATGCATTGGCTAGGCCTAGAAATACTGGTCTAGAGATTTTGTATTAGGGTTCTCTGACTTCACTGGTTTGAAGATGAAGAAGCAACACTAGAGGAGATAAATGACATAAACAAGGCATGTCATACCTTATTGAAAAGAATGTCCATTGTATTTTGTTAGAAGTTAATATTACTCTATTACATTACACTGGAAGACTTTGCATACCTGCAGTTTTTAACAGCACTAGGCTTTGTCTTAGCTGACATGGCTGAAGTTTAAGATTTTTGTTCTACTGCTGCCAAAAAGGGACTGTTTTAGAGTAAGCTATATTTCAAGTAATTGCTTTCTGATGAGATATAATAATGGGATTATGGAATACAAGTAATTCAGATTCATGCTGATTTCATTTGTCTTAGCCTTTTAAAACCAGTCTAATTAAACTCTATATAAAAACAACACCAGCAGAATTTCTTGAGTTGGTCTCTGTTCTCATACTTTTCATTTCTTTGCAATTAATTATATTGTCTTCACATGCAGGAAAGAGTGTAATTTTAAGAATTCCAGAAGATCCAGTGGTATTCTCCAGCTTCCCAAAAGTGTCAAAGGTTTCTCATTGTACCACTGACAGCAGAGACACTCTGTCAAAGTGCTGTTTTGCGAAGTTTTGAAGAAAAAGAGGGTGCAAGGAACCTTCCTTTCCTGAAAAATATTATGCATAGCGCTAAAGAATGAGAAGAAAGAAATAACTGGGAAATGAGCAAAAGATCCAGCTCCAGGCTTTGATTGATAGCCATAATTTTCTTGCTCTGTAGATGTTTCTTTGTGTTGCCTGGCTTTGCCTCCTGATCCTCAGCACACCCCTGATTCAGTGACTGTGGCACTGCTTACAGTGATGTACATGCCCTGCCTGTGTCCGTAATGCCACATGGACTTTATTATATTGAAATGCAGTTATATTCAATCCCTGCATGACCTGGGGCTCCAGTGCTTGCTCCCAGACTGCTGCAGGGAGCACTACTGACATGAGATATTCCAACATAAGTGCTTTATTAGCAAAACATGCAGCAGTAAACCTCCACCCAGTCATTGACCAGCCTGGGGACAGGACAGTCAACAGGCTAAGATGAGAACCATGAACTCTGGAATAATGTATGGTTTTAGTTTATTCTTTCAGGATTATACAGACTGTTCAGTTGAAGGTTGAACTTGAAAGTCTATGATTTTGAGTAGGTTATAGTGCAAGCATGAATTTCATAAAGATGGTTATGGGGCTTTAAAATTCCTTAACAGGACTAGGTGTAAGGTCTGCTTGTGTTTCCTCAACCTCTCCATATTCCTCATCCAAGTGAAGATCACCTCTGCTCTTGTAATGGGATTCACTCATCCCAAGAGATTAGGTTTAGTCTGTGTAAGTTTTTGGCTGCGATTTCCTTGTGTCTCTACAAAACTTAGAGCCTTGATTGCTTGTTCTTCCATGCCAGGTGTCTTCACTCTTCCCCATTCATTTGGTTTTGCTGAGCTCAGATGCATCAAATTCAAATCAGTCGTGTGTAGCATTTTTAGTATTATGAAGTTACCTAATTAACTTAAGAGAGATGCTAGAATCCAAAAATGCGTATTTTGGCAAGGATTAAACCTTAATGTCAAAAGCTACATGCCAATTCAAAGTGTATTTGTGTGCAGATTTATCTGAGAGTGGCTTGGCACTAAAGGATTTTCCACTGGCGCTAAAAGAGCCACTGCATGCCAAGAAAGTAAATATCAAACAGAAATGTGCCAGTATTTCCTGCCAGTCTCACATTTTTGAAACTTTTTCCATCCTCCATGCCATTGATTTTTGATATGCTCCCAGGCTTCCTAGGGAAAGGCTTTTGAGTTTCACTCCAGGATGCTGAAAGTCTTCTAATTTGAATATTAAAAATGTTAAATGAAAAAGGACCCCTCCTCCTTCTGACACCCCCAGGAAAAATCCCAGAATCTTTTCCTGTGAAATGTTGGAAGACTTCAAGGAGTTTTTCAACCATCCAAAATACACAACAAATAGAATGTGACATTTTTTCCAACTTTTGCACAAACAAGTTGGTAAAGCCTCTCTGCCTCTTTTTGGGATCTCTCAACCATACACTTCTGATTGTATTTCATTACTGATTCCATTGTCTCAGTTTCCCACAACTGCCATTTTAGTTTTTTTTGTTACTCATTCCTACTCTTGGAGTTTTCTCCCTGCTCCTGCATGCCAAGTTCCACCTTTGAAACTCTCTGCCCCTTGAAGACTTTTTCACAAGTTTTCCTTACACCATTGACCACTCAGTCCTGGGGCTGGACTGCATTTCCTTCTGCCTGTGTTGCATTCTCAGACCAGGAGTTCTCCAGTCCTGGAAGCAGATGGCATTGATCAACCTCCCAGTCACTAGACTTCTTGAAGGACAACCTTCAGTCACAATGGGATCATGTTTAACAATATGTCCTGTACCAGAACAGCAGTAATAAATGTATCCAGACTTTACTTCTTGGCCAATTCATTGGATGAAAAGAGGAAATGTCATAACCCACAATTTAACATATTTTATAAAACATAGACTATTTTGTTTCTGTTTCTAGTTTGTTTGCTAGCCATAATAACATTTTTTCACTATTGTTTATAATATTGTGTACAAAACTCCTATATTTCTTAGTAACCTACTTGACTTGCCTAACCACAGTGTTCAAACATCTGCCAGGTAGATCTTCTAGATTCTGGACATGGTACAACATGGAAAAACGCAGTGAAAATCAAAAATATTTTTGCCTTATTAATAAGGAACTTCAAAAGGCATATTGCTTGAATTTGATGCTAGTATAAAGTGGTTTTGCCTCTTAAAAATTATTTGGCTCATTACAATTTTTTAAGTTCTCTGGTAACTAATATAGCCTAAAGATGGGATGAGTTTCTTAAAGTTGTGTGATGGAGGCAGAAGTAATAACTGCTGTGATCATCCCTGAAGACCCTTTTCACATGACATTCCTAATGTTGCAGGAAACATAATCAGAAATAATTCTCATATGATGCAGGAAATATTATTTAGAAGCAACTTCCACATAAATAGAGATAGCTCCAGCTGCTAAGATGCTGGAGCTGGGCGATAGGAAATGCACAGTTTGGGAAACTAAATGCAGCACAGGGCTGAATGGAGGCTCTGTGTGTGCCCATTTATCTGCACAACCACATGTATACATTTGAATTTACTAAGAGAAAGAAAGAGACAGGAAGGGTGTTGTGCAGTAGAAGCTGAAAAGAATTTTTAAAATTTAAAAATCCAACCGAAACAAATGAAATTATATGCATAAGTCTATGTTGATACTAGGAAAATAGTATATGCACAAACAATACAAATCAGATGGAGGGTTCACTTCATGTATATGCTTTATAAATTAAAGACAGCATTCCGCTCCTGGGTCTGAACTGTAGATCTTGATTGCACATTCTTTTCTGGAGTGAACTCACACCACACAAGGGAAGGGAGCTGCACAGAGTCGTGGTAGCAGGGAAATGCCCTCCTATATCTGGGAGAAAAATGCTGCCTGAAATCCAGGGAGCTGCAGAGTTCTTCTCGGGTCATGGCACTGCATGTCCCAAGGTGGGGCTGGGCATAGTCCGTGTGTTTTTGGTGCTGAAGATGTTGCTCACGTCAGGCCTTGCCTCTCAGAGGGTGCACGGCCAGATTCCATGGCTTGGGGCTGTTTGGGAATGCCAAAGTGCATCACTGGGACTCCTAAAGGGCTGCAGTCATTGGCCTCTTTCAGTGACCACTTACTGCTGGAATATTTGAAGGCTCTGTGATCAGCAAAGTTCGTGAAAATAAGGCAATAAATAAAATGAAATAAAATAAAATATACCCCAGACTGCTATTTTTACAAGCTTCTGGAGTGAGAAATGTGTGAAGTCTTTCTACTAGAACAGTCATATCTTTTTAATCTGTGCCCCTGGAAGAGGAAAAATTGAAAGACTGAAAGACTCCTTTTACCCTCATGCTCACTGTTGACTTTTATTTAAAATGTCACCCCAAATATTATCCAAGTACAAATCAGTGTTGTTGAATTAATTTTTTTTTTCTTAACTGTCCCTGCTTGGGACCTCCATCATTAGAAATCATCATCATAAAGCCACTTTGGTTCAAATCCTCACTGTAAAAAGTCAAAACTGCTGTAAGCCATGTTTTATATATAGTAATTCCTTAGCCTTGCCAAAAACCGGGGCAAAGAGCCTCAGTGAAAGGCCAGGTCCCAGTGAAGAATTTAATTTTTTTAAAAGCTATATAATATGGAATAACAGCATGGAAAGAACCCCACCATCCATAAAAAAATAAAGAACCTGCATTCACTCATGGAAAGAATGGTGCAGCAAAACCATTGACGCAGACACAGGGTGGTGCCACTGCATCTTGCCTGTGTGAGGAAGCTCTGGAGCTGTGCTGTCAGAGAGCCCTTTCTTCTCCTGTAGTGTGCTGTGTTTTCACTGAGGGTTTTAGAACGCAGATGAGCAAAAAGACAACAGCTAGTCTGAGCTGCATCAGCTCAGAGTTTGTAATAACCTTCCCACACTGAAAGTTAATGCTGCTTTTCTCATGGACTGTGTCCATGAGAAAGCCCTTGGGCAGATTTCTTTCCTAAAGGTAGATCAGAAGAGAAAATCTGTGAGGAAACAGGCAGCTTAATCCACATATAAGCTATGTGTTCTCTCTTTTCCAATGGGTACAACAAACTGATCAGGTATAGATTAAGCTTCTCTTCAACAGGAGACTACAGTAAAGGAAAGAAGAAACAAGAAGAAACCTGTTTTTTTTTTTTTTTTAGAAGTGGTATTTGATATGAAAATTGCAGGAAAACAATTATGCTGGTTTATATTCTGCTGGAATAATTCATTCATAGCTACCAAGCCAGTTAGCATAATTTGGCACACTATTACTTATGGTGGGTCTCTGCTGCCAACCTCTGCTCTGTAATTCATTAGTTTCAAGTTGCTGTCACAACATATTACTCATTAAAACTAGAGATCTTCCTAATTTTAATGGAGAAAAAGTACCCATGCTTATGAACTGTAAAAGTTTTGAAACCTTTATTCAAAATGGACTGAGAAAAAGAGAAGTCCAATGACGCAAGAGATGGAGATGGAAAGCAAAACCCTGTCTTGCCCTTGTTAATGGGCATGGTTGCTGTGTGAGTGAAAATATTTTGGTCCCAGACAGCATTTTGGTTCCAGAAATAGCGAACTCAGACTTTTGTGCTCAAGCAGCTTTAAATGGTCATTAACCACACTGCTCTTGAGTGTAAAAGATTTTCACATCAGAATAGTTTCTGTGATTCAAATAGGTATAGGTAGCCCCTCCCATGGTTTTGAATGTTTATATAAGAATCAGATGGGTTAATGCTCTATTTCCAGTCAAATGTTGAGGGACAGTCTCTGTCTGGACTATAAATTATGTGTTAGGATGGACCTATGAATAGCATCATAGAAAGGTATTTTATTCACGCAGGTGCTCAGGAAAAGATATTGTGCATGGCTGGAGCTGAGGAACGTGTCTCCAATGGCGCCTTTGGACATGGGACTCCTGGCAGCCCTGCTGGCCCCAGCCTTCTAAATCCATCATCCTGTATCAATTACTGCTCATTAGCAGATTCTAGACTACTCTGTTCCAAGGGGAAATGGGGGAGACAGTGCACTGTGTGGATAGACCCCTAACCAAGGGACCTCAGGGAGAAACCAGAAGGGTAAGTCCCATGCTCAGCACGTGAGAATTCGGAGTTCTGATCATAGACTCTAAGAGAGACTGCTCTGGTTAAATACAGCTTTTCTCTTAGGCCTTGTAAACGTAGAAGTGCTATTTCTGTTAAGAAATATTGAAGTCAGACACCTCCTCACCAGGACTGATTTGTTGGGAAAAATGAAGATTGAGCTAGAAGGAAAGATCTTTTGTCAAAACCTGGAAAAAGATGACAGGGAAGCTGGCAGAACAGAGCTGGTACCTAGCAAAAAAAGCTGTTAAGTGTCAGAGTCTGGGGCCATGGGCAGCTGTTCCCTGCTAACACTTTCTAGCTATGTCCTTGCTATGTAATTCAAAGGGATAACTTTAAAAGGTTCCTTAACAGTTTCTAGTTAAATATAAACTAAGGCACTTTGCTTGCCCTTCTTCTCAATAGGTTCCCATGCATGGGTGATGATTTTAGGTGTTGGTATTAATTGCCGCTGTGTACTCTCACCTCTCTGTCCATGGTGAGTTAGTTTCCTAATCTCAAACCTTTGTTGGAGGAAAAAAACAGGCTCATTTCAGCCACTGCTCACTTACACGAGCATGTCAGGAAGCAGGAGCCTGCAGCTGCGGCTGGCTTTTCCTGCCAGTCTTTTGGGGAGCTATGGAACTCCCGGGCAGCTGGAGCACTGCTCAGCACAGAGCTCTGCAATAGGACATCAAAAGGATGTATCAGTATCATAGAAGAAGAAAACATCCACTCACAAATCCACTTCAACACAAAATCTAACAACCATGGAACCAGTTTATCCCACTAGATTTCCCTACAGTGCCCACAGGTACTTTTATGCTTGATCCCTTTGATAGTTACAGTGGTGGTAAGAAACAGCTGGGAAGATGGTGATACATCAATCTGACTGGTTTTGCTCCAGAATTGGAAGCAATCTTACCCTACTTCCATGAGGAAGTAGGGAAAGATTCAGGTCTCTAGTAATTTGTTTGTATGTGCAATTACGTGGGTGCAGCTGCTAAAGTGAGATACTTCACAAATCTGAAACTTCAGAAGACTTAGAGATCAGACATTTCATTTGGAATCAAGCAGCTATGGATGCAGAAATCCATATTCAAAGGCTTTAAAGCACTTTAACTATGTTGCAACTAAAGAACATGAGAGCATGCAGAGGGAAAAACAATTGGAGACCAAGCACTTTAACTATGTTGCAACTAAAGAACAGGAGAGCATGCAGAGGGAAAAACAATTGGAGACCATGCCTATGTTAAACCAGGAGCTGATAGGAAACCATATAAATTTCCCCTTGTATTTCCATAGCTAAAATACAGCTTTATGTGAAAAATTAAATTACACCACCTTGTATGGTCATATGGATTATTATTATTAGTAGTGTGTCCACTATGTTGTGGGGTTGCTTCTGTCTAGGTATATTTGTTTACAGAGTATATAGGAAATTTGTCCCAGAACTAAGGTCCCACTGAACAGGGTAATAATGGATCAGCAAGAAAAAACTGTGTTTTCTGGATACTTCTTGTTAGCTGAGGCAGCACTTGGCACATTATGTGCTAACACCACTACAATTGTGTTATCTAGTCCTACTTAAGTCATTCAGTGAGGTCTGTGTGATACAGTAAAAATGGGTTAACAAATGGAAGTTCATCATGGGAGCTGCTGTAGCTCAGGGGTGTTCAGTCATGTGTTGTATCCTATTGCATACTGTCTACATTTTTTCTTTGACTGTATTGCCTAACACCTTCCTACAGCACATGTTTAAATTCAAGGCAGTCCAAGGCAAACTTGGAGGTGCTGACACGTAAAAGCAAAGCGGCATAATTCAAAACAAAAAGAAGAAATCTAAACATCTTTATCTGAATGGGAAATATATGGAACAACAGTGGCTTGAACTCTTAGGAGGAAGAAAAAAATAAATCTGATTGGTCTGGGAAAAAAACCCAATGAAACTATCTGGCACTTCTTTCACATTACACACAAAAATAAGTCACAAAACTTGAAAAAGCTTCAAAATATGTGAAATGTTTTATTGTGGAAAATACAGCACCTACTTAGATGTTTCAGGAACTTAGTGTTTGGTCTTCTCTTCAGTAAAACATTGTTAGCTTTGCCCNNNNTCAAAGGGAT
The DNA here is from genome assembly GCA_013390105.1 of Tichodroma muraria. Lineage (NCBI taxonomy): Eukaryota > Metazoa > Chordata > Aves > Passeriformes > Sittidae > Tichodroma > Tichodroma muraria. The sequence continues at coordinate 4,138 of WAAG01035189.1, read as the reverse complement.
AACTTTAAAAGGTTCCTTAACAGTTTCTAGTTAAATATAAACTAAGGCACTTTGCTTGCCCTTCTTCTCAATAGGTTCCCATGCATGGGTGATGATTTTAGGTGTTGGTATTAATTGCCGCTGTGTACTCTCACCTCTCTGTCCATGGTGAGTTAGTTTCCTAATCTCAAACCTTTGTTGGAGGAAAAAAACAGGCTCATTTCAGCCACTGCTCACTTACACGAGCATGTCAGGAAGCAGGAGCCTGCAGCTGCGGCTGGCTTTTCCTGCCAGTCTTTTGGGGAGCTATGGAACTCCCGGGCAGCTGGAGCACTGCTCAGCACAGAGCTCTGCAATAGGACATCAAAAGGATGTATCAGTATCATAGAAGAAGAAAACATCCACTCACAAATCCACTTCAACACAAAATCTAACAACCATGGAACCAGTTTATCCCACTAGATTTCCCTACAGTGCCCACAGGTACTTTTATGCTTGATTCCTTTGATAGTTACAGTGGTGGTAAGAAACAGCTGGGAAGATGGTGATACATCAATCTGACTGGTTTTGCTCCAGAATTGGAAGCAATCTTACCCTACTTCCATGAGGAAGTAGGGAAAGATTCAGGTCTCTAGTAATTTGTTTGTATGTGCAATTACGTGGGTGCAGCTGCTAAAGTGAGATACTTCACAAATCTGAAACTTCAGAAGACTTAGAGATCAGACATTTCATTTGGAATCAAGCAGCTATGGATGCAGAAATCCATATTCAAAGGCTTTAAAGCACTTTAACTATGTTGCAACTAAAGAACAGGAGAGCATGCAGAGGGAAAAACAATTGGAGACCATGCCTATGTTAAACCAGGAGCTGATAGGAAACCATATAAATTTCCCCTTGTATTTCCATAGCTAAAATACAGCTTTATGTGAAAAATTAAATTACACCACCTTGTATGGTCATATGGATTATTATTATTAGTAGTGTGTCCACTATGTTGTGGGGTTGCTTCTGTCTAGGTATATTTGTTTACAGAGTATATAGGAAATTTGTCCCAGAACTAAGGTCCCACTGAACAGGGTAATAATGGATCAGCAAGAAAAAACTGTGTTTTCTGGATACTTCTTGTTAGCTGAGGCAGCACTTGGCACATTATGTGCTAACACCACTACAATTGTGTTATCTAGTCCTACTTAAGTCATTCAGTGAGGTCTGTGTGATACAGTAAAAATGGGTTAACAAATGGAAGTTCATCATGGGAGCTGCTGTAGCTCAGGGGTGTTCAGTCATGTGTTGTATCCTATTGCATACTGTCTACATTTTTTCTTTGACTGTATTGCCTAACACATTCCTACAGCACATGNAACACCTTCCTACAGCACATGTTTAAATTCAAGGCAGTCCAAGGCAAACTTGGAGGTGCTGACACGTAAAAGCAAAGCGGCATAATTCAAAACAAAAAGAAGAAATCTAAACATCTTTATCTGAATGGGAAATATATGGAACAACAGTGGCTTGAACTCTTAGGAGGAAGAAAAAAATAAATCTGATTGGTCTGGGAAAAAAACCCAATGAAACTATCTGGCACTTCTTTCACATTACACACAAAAATAAGTCACAAAACTTGAAAAAGCTTCAAAATATGTGAAATGTTTTATTGTGGAAAATACAGCACCTACTTAGATGTTTCAGGAACTTAGTGTTTGGTCTTCTCTTCAGTAAAACATTGTTAGCTTTGCCCAGTAGAAAATTTGGAACCCGGTCTGTCTCTGCATAATGATCTGTTATAGAGGGTTGCAGAATGCCAGAGTGGTTCTATTTTAGTGCTTAATGTAAAGACTTCTCTTCCCAGCTAGAAAAGACCTTTTTAGGAAAAGACTGAAAAACTCAGATAAAACTCTCGGATTATCTGAAAACTAGTGGGTGTGTTAGTAATCACTTGAGTTTTTACAAGTGGAACAATTTTTTTAGCCAAACTGCATGAGGGATGAAGGGAGGTGAAAAACCTTCTTAATCCCCTCACACTTATTGCCACCAAAGAAACAGAGGGAATATCTAATTTCCTAATCTCTCTCACCCCAGCCCCATAGAAGAAAGAGAAACAGTAACAGAAAGATATAAATCTCTGAAAAAAGCATTAAATACTGATGCTGAAAGCTTTCAGATATCTGATTCTTTGAGTCCCACCAGAAAGACAGGACCAGCCAGGTAAGTGACCACTATATTTCAGGTACCCTCATAAGTCATACTCATTTTTTTATTCTTCGTCTCACAGTATGGGGCAACCCCCCTTGACATTTCCATTCTGGCTTTGCCTTCTACATGTTCTGCCTTACCCACTGCAGGAAAGTCAGTACCAAGAAGTTCTACTATGAAACAGAGTCTCATGAGTTGTCATGAGAGACTTCTCCAAGAGCAGCTGTCAGTAACAGCAGCAATGTTGAAGACCCAAGGCAGCCTTTCTGTAGCAAAGAAGAGATTTTTAAAAAATCTACATTTGAAAATGTTGTGCAGAGTCTGGAAATATTGAGATGTGGCTGCTACAAGGTTGAAAATCCAGACACTGCTCTTAATATACTTTTAAGATTAGAAGTCCAAAAAGATCACACACAAGATTAGACAACAATGAAATATAGATCTAATTTTTACTTTTCAGATTCTAAAAGCAATTGTAAAAATGTTATTTCACAAGGAAAGAATGATCATTAATCACTTTGGCATTATCCAGGCAGTAATTATACCCTAGCTATGAAAGGTAATTATAATTACACCAGGGGAAAGGTCTCTGTCAAAGCCATAATAACCGGCTCTGTTACACTGTAAAACATAGTAGAAAGTACAAACACTGCTGCCCAGTTGACTTCTCCCTGTGGGGAAAGGGGAACAGCAAGAGGCAAGTCCTCACTGAGAAGGGGACAGGACAGAAAAAACCCCATGTGATATCTGCCAGGAGCAAAGCAGTCACTTTGATGCCCAAACTGCTGAGTTTTAGAACATAATAGGAAACAACAGATTTTGAGGCTGCAGTCATGGCTCAGGAGCACTTCTGAGATGTTTTCAAGCTTTTTCTTAGAAAGCAGAGCCACACACATTTTTAAGGAGGGAAAGCCAAAACTGGAGAACACTTTTTTACCACAAAAGGCGGTTACATGTCAAATCCCCAGGCCCTCAGAGCACAGGGGGCCCTGCTTCTGTGTTTTAAAATACTTCCCTAGTGTGGCTCTGGTGCAATGTGTCCTCTGTGAGATCTGGGCAGGTCTTCCAGGAAGCCTGGCTGCAGCACCCCCGTGACACTTCAGGAATTATTGGGAAACTCCTGCATGCCACAAACATCTCTCCACAAGGTGGCCCATCAGTTTTCTGGTTGTCTAAAAACTGAGATTCTTTTCTGAACTTAGAAGGTCAGCCTTGGGCTACCTTACAGCCATTAAACAGGACATCACCGGCTAAAGATAAATAAATACACTATATCTTAGAGA
>WAAG01035188.1:0-15839 GCA_013390105.1 Tichodroma muraria | reverse complement strand
TAAATCACAGTCCTTTTTTATAAGTTTGGGGTTTTTTTTAACTTCCTGGAATAGTTATATTCTTAAATTTTCTGAGGAGATATAATTCCTACCACATCTTTTCTGCCTCCTGAAATATTCTCGTTTTGGTTACAGCTTGTGTCTGGAGACCACGAAAGGGAAGGAGCTGGGAAAACTGAGTTAAAAAGTAACAATTAAAAAACGTTTTACACTTCCTACATGGACCTCTGTGCACACTGATACAGATTCCTATTCAGATCTTCAGATCCCACGGAGGCGCTTTCAGCATCTCCCACTTGTCACCTTCTGGAAGGGAAGACTACAAAGAGCCGTGTGTCGTGTCAGCGTACGAGGTGCACAGCACTAATAACCATGTTTAATGTTTGTGTACAGTGCTGCACAATAGGTGTTCAAAGTGCTGTGCTGAGAATAATTAATCCTCCAACACATTCACGTGGTAGGTGGATCAAGCATCATTTTCACAATTTCACAAGGGGGAACAATAAAGAGGCTGTCAATTCTGAAGATGACTAACTAGAATTTGGTTGCCTGTCTTGCTCAGGCTCTTTCAAACACCTGTGCCAGGGGCAATGACAGTTCACAGCCTCACATCCCAGATCTTCCCAGTTCTGTGGTTGTTCACTTCTGGGCCACACTGCCTTCCTAAAGCTACCCTTGACTGCTAGTCTGGGANCTGCCTTCCTAAAGCTACCCTTGTCTGCTAGTCTGGGAGAAGACTGTGTATTTTCATTCACCTGCTCATTTGAAGAGGCAGGGATCTCAGTATTTATGAAACCTCATACTCAGAATCCTGGAGTTTGGCTACTTTGTAATGCATTAGTGGAAAGAGGCAAGCTTAATATTAGTACAAAGCACAAGAAATCTCCCAGAAGCACATGTGTTTGGAAGAAGGAAATGAAAGAACAATGCTTTAGCACCCATCACCTCTACAGCTTCTCATCTCTGGCACAGGGAGTGTACGTGGAAAATAGTTGCTTTGGATCATCTTCCCAATACAGGGAAACAATTTAAATATTCCTGAGACTCACAGAAGACAGTTTAATATTCTGAAGTTCTTAAGACATCCTAACTAACCAGAACTGGAGAAATACTGAGAGAGTGTGTTGCAGTGCACTTTTCTGTGTCTGAGCCTTGGATATATAAACGCATCCAAGACACCATACATTAAGGAACTGCAGTAAAAACCAACACCTTTTTTTTTAGTATGCCCAGTCTTTTAAAATTGACATCTGTTCTAAATCCCTACACAGCTCAATGTTTTTCACTGCATTTCCAAAGCCATTCTTTTGTAAATAGATAATTAGTGCTTAAATACTTCTTTCAAGGGGTTTCTACATTAACATAAAAATAGTGTAATTACTGATGGTCAAAATGGTATGACTACAATATATAAATTCGAATTCCTTTTGCTGCTCTGAATCTGATTTTTTTCATCTTCAATATGATTTTAATCTGTTTTAAATGTGAGTGTTACTGAACTTAAAAATATACCTGTTAATAGAGGAAGAAAAATAATTACCATCATTTTGCAAAGCTGAGCAGTAAAGCAAAAGTAAAGCTAAGCCTAATGACCACAAGTTTTTCTGAAGATCTTTTATCAAAAACTTTAAAAAGTAGAGATGATATTTACTTAAAAATGTCTGATTCTATCTACAGAATCTAGTACTACAGAATTAGATCAAATACAATCTAATTCTAGAGACAGGTAATTCTAGTAATGCTACTTACTACAGTTGGTAGACATTTTCACTCTAAAATATTTTTTAGTCTGAAATAAAAATCTTATCCTTTGTGCTGAATTTGCCCAGGTCAACTTCTGAAGTGCATGTCAAGTAATGTAATCCTAGTTTTTTGGTCTGTGTTTGTGTACAACATGCATATAATAATATTTTCAGGAAAATAATCTGAAGAGCTAATTATTGTTTCCCATTACAACTCCAAGCCACCTTTTGTTTTTTTATTTCCAATTTACCTTGAACTTGAATCTAAAATAGAAAGTCTGTCTTAGAAATTGGAAAATCTCAAGCAAACATAATGAAGCCATATACATTACAAAATGTGTTAGTTTAAGTAATCTTCTCAATCTATGCACAGAAGAGAATTCTCAGAGAAAAGGTGGAAGTATGTGTTGCAGCTTATACCACAGATCAGCTATTTAGTTAAATTTCCAGGAAAGTAACCCACAAGCTCAAAGTGACAGTGGGTCCTGGAGCATACACAATTTGGAAATGATATTACAGGCTTGAGCAAAGGGAATTACATGAGCAACTGAGCCAAGTAGGCAATTTCCAGTGCCAACAACATGGGAGATAAAAAATAGAGATAGTTTTGGAGTCAGTATTTGACAAGCGTACCAAGGCAGGACCTGCGTCTTCGTGTTTGTCCTACAACACATTTGATTGATATGCAGATAGGGAAGAAGGGAATAAATAACAAAACCTAAAATAATGAAAATCTGCAGATTATTTTTGTCTTTTTGAAGTGCTATCACTAAAATCTCCTGAACATGATAGAGAGTTAGCACATGTTTGAAGTCATACCGTGCATTCTTATAAATCATCAGAAAGTTCCATTGGATTCTTGGCCTTCTGTTCAGTCCTACCGTAAAACATTCCATGTACTTCACCTTTTTTGATTCTCCAAAACTGAATTTTTAAATTGGGAAGAAAAATACAGTAAAAGAACAAACTAGATAAAAAGAGGAAAAAGTTGAGATATGATAACAGAAGGGTCAGTTCAGAAAAAAAAAAGAAGGGACAGCAATGAGCAGGGTGGCACCATTTGTATGCTTTGTAAACTGACTATTCATCCCCTTTTCCCTTAATTTTCTAAGTTTCCCTTGAAAAACATCAGCAAAACAGAAATCTCACTTGCAAAAGTGCATAATGATATTTCATGACTGGGCAATAAGAGGACAGATGAAACTGAAAATAAATTTATGCAGAATAATTAAAAAAATTTGGAAAAAATAGCATAAACTATAGGTACAGCAATGGGTTCTGAACTAGGTATTACCATTCAGGAAAGACTTCATGGAATTGTATTAGGAGATTTTATGACAATGCCATCTCATTGTTCTGTTAAAAACAGAATAATCCACAACATAGGCAAGGAAAAGAGAACTAGGAAAATTAATTTTGCCAGGGAATAAATCTGTAGTGTTCTCAGAACATGTGCAGTTCTGGTCTCACTCTTTTTAAAAGGATGTGGAACAAAGAGGTACAAAGAGTGACACAGATGATCAAAGGCATTTAAGGACTTCTGAACAACCTTCAGCCTGAAAAATATCTTAAGGGCAGATATGGAAAGAGCCTAAAAATTCTTAAGCAGAATAGAGAATGATGAATTTTTCACTTGCCTCTTCCAGTATTAGGAAATACCAAATGAAAGTAGTAGGTGACAGGTTCAGAGTGAGCACAGCTCATCTCACCATCCCTCTCATATTCTGCAACTCTGTTGCAAAACTGTCTGTGCTCAAACTTCGCACAGACACAAAAGGCAATTAAAAAACTCAGAGAAGAAAAATCTATATATTAATTAAATTAAAAGAAATGCTGGACTGCCTTCCAGAGAAGGCTGAGAAAATAAGCACATCCAGTGATCACCAACATTTGATCTCTTCCACAGTTAGACAGCAAGCCAGCCCTAGTGAAACCTCAACTGTCTCCCAGAGAAAGGGCTTAGAGAAAAAGACACGTGGCAGAAAACAATTCATCACCAGAAAGAACAAACTGAAATGAAGCAGAGGGCTTTAGGGGTCAGAAGTATAAAACTCAGTGACTGAAGGGCAGACAAAACAGAGCACCTGGGCTACCAGCCCCAAGCAGGGACAATGCTGGGATGGCGAGCGGTGTTATCCGAGCTGGTAGCAGCCTTCCTGGGAACCCAGGGACAGTCAGAAAAAGAGAACAGATTTTAGGGGATGACTCATCCAGTTTGTGCCTCTATTAGCACAACACTTGAGCATGTGCTTGATGGAACCATAAGGCCCATGGAAGTTAATGATGGCAAAGCAAAATAAATTTTCCATCAGACAGGCACAGGAGTTTTATGTAAAGCGCAAAGATAAAACCTGAACTTGCTGAAGGGCAAGTTCATCTGGAAAGATGAAACAGAGAGAGACCAGAGTGGCAGAGACCCAAGAGGGAATGGCAGAACTGAAAACTGAAAGGTGGGAATCAATGCTGCACATAAAGACATGGAGCAAAAGCAGGAGGAGGATTTGTGTCTCACGCTTGAGGGGAGGCTGAGATCAAGGGAAGGTGTACAGAACCTAGTGTTTATTGCAAGGCATAAACAAAGTCGTAATCTAACGACAGCAGGAGACACGGATTAGACAAAGAACAAAATAAGTGGGAAAGCGAGCCCTGTGCATGAAGGAATAAACAGGGAAATCTGGCAACGGCAAGGAAGAATGTCAGGGGAGGAAAAGTTGGTGCCAGAGTCTGTCAGTTACTTTCTCAAGAAACCAGTAAAATATTAAGGAAGAAGGAGAAGGTTGGGGTGGCTGTGGAGTTGCAAACTTATGGAAGGTACTGGAAGCAGCTATCTAGAAATATCAAAACTGCTGGAGACTAATGCCTTCACAAAATAATGGACGACCAGCAAAACCTTCTGAAATTCCTTCTCAATGGGAATGCTTTTAACCATTCCGCCATTTACTGCAGGTTTTGTGAACACTCAATATATTCAAGAGTTGATAAACTGCTCGTTTAAAACAATCAAACAAAAACTTCATTAAAAATTTAAGTTAAATCTTTATTTTAAATTGCCAAGAAACTAAACAAAAACCTTTTAACTTACTAACTTCTTGTATCTCAAAGATGCTCTTGCAAAAATATAACTGCAGCCACCAAGATCACCTTTTCCCAAGCGCACGCTACCATGAAATTGGAAGCATGCCTGAAAAGTCAGAAAATTAAGCCTTTTTTTTGGAATAAAAATGATGAAGAGAACATCACAGAAATGCCTTGGGAAATCTCCCTACCATTCTGAGAGGATTTCAGCTCACAGACATCTTCAGAACACTGTACAGCTGTGACCAGCAGGGAGGCAGATGGAGAACTGGAGACAAAAACTGTGCAGCAAGCAATGTGCACAGCCCCATCCTTGCTCACCAGCAATATCCCAAAGCACTTCTCTTCCCACACCAGCAGATAAATAAAATCAGGATTATTTAGAAGGGGTAGCCATATGGTTTGGATAATTTGTAAATGCTATTTTCAGCACATTACTATAATACATGGTAGAGACCTACAAAATAGGGTCAAAACTTGCTGGGTTTTAACCAACCTGTTCCATTTGGGTGCAGAGACAGAGTTGATGGCTCTAGATCAATTATTCCACATGCTGTTCCTACCTTCAGAGTCACAGAATGAAACAATTGTTCCATGTGGGGCATATTATTGGGTTCCTGAGCTCAAATAAATATTTATCAGCCTTGCTGATAATTATTTGCTAGTAAATATTTATTTAAATTGTGAAGCCCTGACTTTCCTTTCAAAATTCCATTTCAGCCTACATGCATCTGTCTGCTTTGTGCCTTCCTAGCACGGAATGCTGCAATATGTAGCAAAAAAAAAAAAAAATCAACTACAAGAAAGAAAATCAACACAAAAACTTGAAATCCATTACCTTTAAACTGTGTCCTTTCTCTCTTCAATCCTTCATTCCCTCTCACCTTTTTTTTTTATTAATGAAGTCTCAGAATCCAGAAGCCACTTTTTAATTTATTCTAAATTAAGGTATCTGCAATGCTGCAGGAACAGCACTGATGAGGCTTTTTGTCTGGATACAGTGCATGCTTTCCAATTTTCACTGTCATTTTTTTTTTTTTAGCATATACAAAACAGTGCAGAAGCACATGTAAATCATCACTCTCTTGCCCAGTGGAACAGAATTTCAGTTAGCAATGCCAAAAGTTGCCTACAGAAGGCATCTACATCTGGTCTGCTACATCCAAGGCATCAACCACAGGCACACACGGTTTGCTTTGTTCAGAATTCATCTCTGTGGCACAGCTGAGCTTACGATATAAAATATAACCCTACGAGCCCTCTGGGGTTAAACAGAAAAATGTTTGCAGTCACAACGACTTTTTGGGGGAGGCAGCAAAGCTGTAACAATGTAGGGAAGAGGTTTTATGTAAATCATTAAAGGCCTCCTGACTTCAATTGTTGCTAACACCAAGAAGTTGCTTAATGTACACTTGAGAGTGTGAAGGCAGAACAGATGAATAGTCTCACAAATCCTATTTGCTCAGTTGGGAAAATGCAAAAATATTTGTTGAAACCAAAGAAAAAAGATCTGATTCCTACTCACTGCCATTCAAATTTAAAAATCAAATTAATATTCATGATTTCTGAGTGCATGATGGTTTTTAACTGGGAGGCAGAAGGGGCAGATACAATCAGTAAACAAATTTACTGTCAAATCCACACAGAATTCAATACCTACCTAGCCACTCGTTGAATTTTTTTACTTCACTAGGAAGTCCCAGCTCAGTAAAATCACCAGCATGTATTAACACATCTCCATATGGCATTTGGATGGGATCAGTTCTTGAGTGAGTATCAGAAATACAGACAAATCGTGTATATCCTGGAGGCTTCGGAGCGTCATGGGGCACTGGATCAACCCTGCAGGAAATGCATCATAACAAGGTTATAAAGTATTTACGTACTTCTTAATGTCTGCTTTGCAATTCTACCACTTTTTACCTTTACAAAAGATTACACAGACTTCTAAATCCGCCTGATGGAAGGATTTATTAAAACAAACCTAACACTAATGGGAGGTGCAAAAGTTCTTGATGTTCACATCACAATATTTTCAGTATTTGTTGGGTAGATAGATTAATTTAAAGAGATTAAGGAAAAGAGATTGGACTGTGGCAGTAACTCTGACACAAATGCTTACAAATAAATCAAAGGCATTGCCAGTTTCAAAAGAAAAGTACTATCCCATTTCATTGTTTAAATATGATTACACTGTACACAGGGAAAAGATTTATTTTAGATACATAACTAGATTTCAATGTGTTCTTTTTCCTAATTATAACTTCTTTTCTGCAAGTTACTCAATTCCAGCATATTTAATTAACACATTTTGGAGATACGTTTATGTTTGTGTATTAATGCAAAGCAACACAAAAACTCTCCCAACAGCTGTAAATGTACATTAAAGCTTGACTATTGTCAGGACAAAGTGACGACTTTCTGGGCTTAATTACACTAAATGAAATCAGATGCTGTGAGGGGTGAGGCTGCATTGTTCAGAACCCAGTCTCTACATTCAAAACTGAAGAAACTAAAAGATCTGACCCAGTTTGATGAGACTCACTTATAATTTACAAGAGGAAATCAGAGAACACCTCTCTGCTGTAGAAGGAATACTTGCTTTCAAATCAATCTTTTTAACCTCAATCCATATTTTGCTCGAATACATAGAAGCAAATCCATCTATATGCAGCTATACTGTATCTGCTACTCCAGTTAGGGAGTTCTGGTGGAAAAAAATCAAAAAGCAAGAGATGCAAGAGTTATATTAGTGTCACTAAAAACCAGAGAGATATACAGGATTGTTATGAAGTATTTTACTCTTACAACATTTCTTTTGAAAGGACAAATAAAATTAGTTTTGTTCACTGTTGCAGTATACAGTACATATTTCCATCCCTTGCTGGTTGTGCCTCAATTCAGGAGCTTACTTTTACATAAACAAACTCAAGGGAAGAAAAATTATAGACATCTTTGCTTTTAGTAATACTACTCTGTTTACTAGGTAAATATTCAAAAAGCATTTTATTGCTTAAAAGGCATAAGATAATAATCTTTAATCACTCAACCTTTTCTCTGTGTCAAAAAATTCTATGAAATTTATAGGCAGATATACTGAGGTAGTTTTGACAACTTCACAGGATTAGTGAGAGGGTGAGGAACAAATCTAAAACATTGAAATCTTGTTAAATACAGAAAAAGGTCTTAGCATTTTCCACAATGTAACTATAAAACCAGAGTATGAACCAATTATTTAGTACCCATTTTTCCCACATAGGAAGAAGAAATATTGAGTTTTTACAGCAAAACTGGAGCAACAGTCTTCTGGTAGAAACACCTTAGGGTTGTCTTTCTGAAGTTCCAGGTTCTGAGCAGAAAGTAGCTAAATATGAGTTGAGGAGTAAACCTAGCTGAGATCAAATCCTACCTGATGAACTACATACCAGGGGCACATGTGAGCAGGGATGTACTCCAAAATTTGGGAACTCCAAAATTTGGGCAGCAAAGAGCACAGTGCTTGGACTCTGAGCAGCTGGAAACACTTTGTGTAGGGCACTTAGGGAAGGGCAGATGAAGGAAAAGAGATGTTGAAAATGTCTCTGTTTTGGAGGAGGAGAGCTGCCCAGGGCAAGCTCCAGGAGAGGTAGCAGGGATGCAAAGCAGTGTGAGTGGGGAATGCTGGGGCTTAGACTGGGAGTGAAGATTTGCCTCAGGTGGGAGCTGTGCGAAGGATAACACAGTCAGTTCACAAAATGAACTGGGATGGTTGGATGAAAATGATGAGGGGCTGACCTTGGCTATCACTGTAGCTGTTCAAGCTAAAAGGATTAAACATCAGTCCAGTAAACTGAATTATTGCTCTGCCTGCCCAACACTTCCCAAAGCGAGTTACAGATGGCATTACTGAGCCAGCTTTAAATCATGGATATTGCCTTGGCAAACATAAGGATTTGGACTAGTCTAAAACACTTTTTGACTTTTCATGGTAGGGTAGCCTTTAAAGCAGGTACTGCTTTTCCTTCAGGAATGTTTTAAAGCTCAGCACAGCAGTGAGCCAGGTGTTGGGGAGCAGTGTACATTTCGCATGGGAAGCTGTGAGGAAAGAAGAGCAGACTTACCATGGCAACCCCATGCAGCACATAATGCACATGCTTGGGATGGGGATGGGGAAGGTGTGGACAGCATTTTCCTGGTTGCTGAGGTATGTGTACCTTTTAAATTCTCTGCAACAGGCCAGAGGATTTTCATGGGGGAAGGGCATCAATACAAAAAAACCCCCACCCAAATAAATGAGATGCAGATTTCTCATGTTGAAGTGATATGCACGCACTGAGACCATATATAGGTAAAAGCATATGTCAAGTTTCACAAACACATCTAAGTTGTATTACTGGAAATAATTTCTGAAGGCTCAATCCCCATATTCTTGTGTAACGCATTCCCACAGCAGCTGTCACACCAACACCCAATGCACAGCTTGCAGCATGAGCAGAGGAATACAGATCTGCTGATTATTTCTGTGCAAATGCTTTTGTTTTTCTTTAGATCAGTAGGAAAACTTGCAGAGAAACTGAAAAGCGAACTTGGAACATCTCAGAGCAAAAACACTTCTAGAGGTTAGTTTATACACTAGATTTCAGAACTTCAGGAAGTAGTGAGACAGGCACTTTCCAGAAATGACTGATGGACTTGAAAACACTGGCAGAATTCACTACCTTTCTTGTCAGAGGCAACTCAGTCATCTCACAAGCAGAGGGATGCCAGACTACGACAGGTCTAGAAAGGGCTGTCAGCATGTTCTGGGAGCTAAAATGTCAAGTGAGAAATCCAAACCTGCACAGAGGACCAAGGAAGAGCTGCAAGACTGAATCCAGAAGAAAAGGAGCACACAACCCTCCCCCCAGTGGTTAAAGTAGTTTACTGTGAGTTCAGATGTTAACAGGTCCGTGTGAAATGTTTATGATTGCCTGCAACATCACTAATGGAGGTATTTTGAACCATGCACAAAGCTTTCACCTCCCTGAAGTTAAGGACAAAACTTGCATGCACAGAAGCAGGGCTAAGATTTCACCCACAACAATCATGTGAATAAAAGGTGCTTTTGTCACCCTTTTTATGTCTAGTTTTCTCTTCTTTGTTACTATGCTATTCACTGGTAGGAAGAAAAAGCAATCCTGCTGGTATTCAGAAACATTATTTACTATTTCTGTACGAAGAGAAAGCGTAGGTCAGATTGTGGTACAAGCTTCAATTGATTTGGCCTGTTTTTCTATTTGCACAAGCTTCTTCAATAGTATTCATCATTCATGAGAGATTGCTAAACTCTTCTGAGGAACTATTTTCTAAGGATAGCTTATTTTCAACTCCTTGTTCGGGTGCTGGGTTTCTATCATGTAGTTGACTGCCTAAGCCTCCAGTACCATGATTTTTTACTGGTTAGAAGTTTAAACAGCATATTGTTGAGAACCAAGTGAATACTAATAAGTAACTTATTTTCAGCCCAGTAAAAAAACCTCAGCTTTTAAGACCAGGAAACAAATTTTGAGTGCCCGGGAGCTGTTTGAATATTCACAAAGAATAGCTAAGCCTCAACGAATCAGGCAACCTGCATTTGGCATTTTCATTTGTAAAAGTATTTCCAAACCCACATTTGTTTGTTTGTACTTTTTCTACCATTTGCCAGCTCTATAAACAAAAGATGTTTCCCAGTGCTAACATTCAACTCATGTTACTGTTTGCATTTCAGTAGGATCTAAAAGACCCCAACACAGACCATAATATACTGCCCCCAAAACCCAAATGTTTGCTCACCATCTTGATATACATGTTAGTCATCAGATTTTTTTTATATAATCTAATTTATGCCAAAGCAGCGTTCACTAAATAGACACACAGCATTCAACCAGTCACAGGTGCTGAGTTTTTTAACTGCAGAAATCATGACCTATGTTTTTAAGTTATCAAATCATATTAAATGCCAAAAATGTAAACTAGGTGACTATTTGTTCAGTCTTCCTAAATGAAAAGAGTTCTCTTTAAAAAATGAAAACCAGTCATCTGATCTAAAGATAAGGCTGTTTCTCTCTTTAATAAACACAATAAAATGGTGCAGACATTTTTATTCCCTATAAAAATATTTTACAGTAGAATTTTATACTTAATTTATTTGTAATAGCTTTACTGTTTTGCTCTTCCTTCTGGCTTTAAACTTTATGGCAGGTTTCATTTTGTAATTATAATTCTCCACTTTACGTTACAAGTAAATCATCTGGAGCAGTTAATTTTACTGATGTTGTCATTATATAAGAAGTCAGAAACAAACACATTATTTTAATTACTCTTTAAGCACTTGGCATTTTCGGAAAGTAAGTTGTCGGATGGGTGCCCACAGTATTTTATGTATTGATATGATTTTTCCCTTGTATGCAGCTGTAATATAACCAACCAAACAGAATGTGTGCTGTACGGATCCAGGCTTGGTGTTTTCAGCAGCCATGTACATCAATATGCAAGTGCACAAAGCAAACAAACATTATTAAGGCTGCAGAAAGTATCATCCTTGTAGCATCCTATGTTTTATTGCCACCGCTTGGTTTTTATTTCTCTTTTTTATACGTAAGCACTATGTATTACACTTACACCAGTGAGGAAATCTTTCTCCCATCTTTTAACAAAGTACTTTTCAAAGGGAGTGATTTATTGTCATTATAGTAAATATTATTAGAAATGCAGCAAAACAGTGTTCTTTGAATTCTTTTTGACTGGTCCATCAAATACCACATCGTCAAGGCAATAACCATTCCGAAAGGCTGTGCTGGAGCAATAACACCACCGTAATACTTACATTTGCACATGTGGGGGCTGGAAGCGTCCCTGGTTAATGTTGTAGAACGTGAAAGCCTGTGTGGGGTTGGAGCTGTACTCATCCACCTCGATGATGAGCCGGCTGTGCTGGTGCCTCCTGGCCGCCATGATGTGGGACTGGGCGAAGGCCATGTCTGCGCGCGGGGCCGGCGCCCTCAGGCCACCATCCCTGCTATCTTCCTGCCGCGGGGGCCAGCAGCATGGCAGCCCCCGGCCCAGCCAGCACACGCCCCTTCCAAACACCTACAGACGGGAGAGACGCAGCGTAACTGTCGGACACTGACTCCGCTCGGAATTTGCTTCACCTAACGCGAGGTGAAGGCGGAGGGACGGAGACTGCTCAAAGCACGCATTGCAAACGTTCCCAGCTCAGCCACCTGACGAAGGAGCTTTAGTTAGGGGTGGGAGGCCTGGAGTGAAAGTAAACTTGCTACAGAACACAGCTCAAGGCTTTCAGACTTTCAACCCAAACCCAAAAGACAAGACCGTCATTCAGAAAGCCACATCAAATCACAATGTTTTTCCAACACAATCGTCTTTCTTTTGTTTTCAAAAAAAAACTCAAAAAACCCCAACCAAACCTGAAACGGGATACGTGACTACACACAACTCAAACACAAGTTCATTGAGCAAGAGTTAGGTCAACCAAATTTTCCCAAACTCTGTAACACTTATTAGGGAGAAGCATTGCAAGTGGCTGTTCTTTACACAACCGGAAGAGTGAATGGCTTTTTGTGCACTTGATCCTGGTTTTATAGCATCACTGAAGGAACACCTTGAGGAGGACACAACTCCTTGAGTGAAGGACATGAACATGAAGGGCTCCCTTCTTCATTTTTCAGTCAGTACAAGCCCAGCATTCTGGATTCGTAGGAAAACAGAGTGATTCCAAGGCTAACACACAGTTAAATGTTACTAAATATTAAAAAAAATGCAAAATCCATACAGGTTTTATGTTTGGGAATAAATTTTTCCCCGAAGGTTATGCAAGTCTAGAACAGCGGTACCGAAAATGGGTAGGGGAAGAACAATGAGAAACCAACTGGAATGCAATGAGTATCCCCTAGAAACAGCAGAAGGTAATTTAAATGTGAATTTAACTCTTATTTCCCAGTTTTAATAAAAAATGGATTATAAGCTTTAAAGGTGGGTATTTTTACAGTATAACTTTGCAACCTTTTTAAAAGTTGTCTGACTTAAATATTGACTTTCATTCAAACAGGAGCTCTTTTCTTCTAGGGAATACAAGCAATCTGATTCCAAAATGTATTTCATGAAAAGCCACGCTAGTATGCAGCAATTCATTTAATATGCAGAGTTTTGGAGAGCAGGACTAGAAGTGTTTTCTGTGACTGTGCTGATGTGCCTTTCTGCCATTCTGCAGGGACCACTGCCCAGAGAGATGGATGAGGGAGGCCTTCACAGTCACTCAAATTTTTAAAGCTATTTACAAGTACTTAGGTCCAATTCAGTTTAGTGGCAGTCAAGCACTTAAGCATCTTTAAAAATCTGGGCTGCAGCCCTCTGCTTAACTACCACAGATGTTAAGTGCTCCAAGAAGTGTCAGGGTATTTTTGTTTGGGGAAATCTTGCCCTCAGGAAGCCGAAATGAACGATTCAGCTTGGTTTTTGTTACTGGCTGAATGGCTGTAAGACGATGACAACTTGCTGTCACTAACAAGCCGCAGCAAAACAGCCTCAGAATAAAGGAGCAGATTCCTACATGCCCTCCCCTAGAACGGAATGGTAAGGAAATGCTAGAATAACAACAAAGAAAATTTGGGATTTCAAACACTCTCAGATGCTGAGTTCAGGCTACAGAAGAAGCAGCAGCACAAAGGAATGTGCCAGAGCAGGGGGAGGGAAGGGAGGCATGATCCTTGTAAGAATAATCAAGTATAAATTGCTGCATTTAGGAAATAAGAAATTATGACAGCAGATGTGAAGAACCTTCCCTAAGGAGCTTCCTGTATTAAATGATGCATTTGTAAAGAAGTTTGAATAGTCAAGGTCAGAGATTTTATAGGGGGCAAACTGTTCTAAGTGAACCTACTTCTGTTTGAAAGAAACTATTAGAACTGGTGACCTCTAAAAATATTCTTCAGTAAGATAAATAATTCATGATTCCACACCTCTACATAAGGATTTCGAACTACCTGAAAAACACATCCTTTTCTTTTTTTACAATTCAGGGATTGTGCCTGCTTTACACACAACTGAACCAGGGTTTTGAAGGAGTTAAGGCACTGCCTTAGAGACCTAGAATCTCCCTTTAGCCTTAGGAAGCTCTCAGGAGCTCACAGCAGCTGAGGAAACAGCTTCTGTCAGCCGCCTGTTTGGGTTCTGTCCTTTACAACTTGCCACAAGTCAGATGCCAAATCTGTTGCAGAAACAGCAGATAAAAGTGCACATACCCCAATATCCACCTATGGCTTTCCTCTTTCTGAGTTAGTGGAATAGCACTTACCAAAACAATCTAACTCTAAAGACAAATTTGTTTGGGAAGAGAAGAGAAACACATCCAGTACACCGCTGGACACACTCTTTAGTGCCTCTTTTAGGCAGGGAATCGACCCTTGCACACGGGAAAATGAGTGAATCACACCATTAGGCCAGCCTGAGAGAATGGCAGCAAACACTCAGCAAAAAGTTCCCCCTATATACAGGTGAAAAACCTGAAGACAACCTATTTNCTCAGCAGTGCCATGTGTGAACCGGCACTGGCAGCGTGTGCCAAGCTGTGACCCTGGAGAACTGTCCCAGCTCCTGTCAAGAGAGCCTCAATCGCTGTATTTATCCCTCTCGCTGGATGTGCTTTATGTGGCTGCTGGGGTAACTTTCCTGGACATGTAAACGTAAAATCTGCATGAAGTAGCAATGGACTAATTCATATTAACTGATGATTTTGAGATGTGATTTAGTGACTGCAGAGAACTGTCTTTGTGGCTACACAGAGGGAAGGGAAGGGAAGGGAAGGGAAGGGAAGGGGAGTTAGATCCTGAAAAAAACAAAACAAAAAAAAAATGCACAGCAGTCACTGAAATGCCCTGTGCTAAACTAAAATCATCTATGTAACACACAGGATCAGTAAGCATAATTCAGTAGCAAGCTGATTTCAAGCCCATTTCAGAAACATACACAGATGTCTTTGAACCTTACCTTTCAGTCTATGGTTTTCTTCCTGCACAAGTGACTGGCTGACTACTGACATTCTTGGTGTTCGACAGAACAAGCTGTCTTCTTCCAGCTTGACTGATAACCAGACTAACACCCATTACTCCCCTCTTTCTGTTTCCATTTCCAATAGTCCCCCAAATCGTACCTTTTTCTTTCTTTTAATATTCTGAAATGTATTGCTTTCCCAAACCACAGTATAAAACGCAGAAGGGAAATAATTATCTGCTTCTGTAGCATGCAAGTTTTAAAATTATATGCCCAGCATTACCAACACAGAGAGTTAAGACTCAAATCCCCACAGCAACAACATGCTAACCATCCTCTTCCCCCAGACTTATGGAGCTGCGGGATGTCTGCCAGGGAAAAACAGAGAAATGTAAAAAGGACTGCAAGAACATGAATACTAAAATAAATATCACAAACCTGGCTGTTGGAATCACAGACTGAGAAAAAGCTATTAAATCAGCTAAGCCATCTTCTTACTGAAGGCAGGAATGTTCTCTGTACATTAATTTCCTGCTGTTTTCTGCAGCGTGTGTTCACACGAGCCCCAAAGTCCACTGTGTGCAATGGACACTGCTCCAGCCTTCAGAAGGCTTCACGTCAGGCCATAAACTGTGAGGACTGAAACACCTCTCCTAAAGAATTACTGGACTAGGCAGGTAGGACTACACAGATGTATTTAAGTACTTTACGAGGTCCTCAAATAAATCTTTCTATTAAGGTTTGGGGTTTTTTTTTGCTTTTTCAGCCTGAAATTTCTGGTGTTATATGTTGCCAGCATAAATATTTCCCCATCTACATGAACTTCCCTTTTTATGCATCCTATTTATCTTCTGGTTTTTTTCATTTCAAGCCATTGTTTTATTTTGATCTCACTTCTCCACTCACAGATTTTGCTTTATTCTAGGTTCACTCCCATGTCCACCGTGTCTCCCCACATCTCACTCCACTGACCCCACTCTTCTCTCCATCATCCACCTTTTGTCTCAAGTCTAA
>WAAG01035187.1:2562-23269 GCA_013390105.1 Tichodroma muraria | reverse complement strand
TGGGATTTTTTTTTTCTTTTTTAAGAGAAGAAATCAGCTAAGAGTTATTATCAGATGTTGTGTTTTAAAGTCGTTCTTCCTGTTAGGATAAGACTTAAGATTGTTACATTCAAATTGTTAAAAAATGATCAAGTAGTCCTTTCAACATCTTATGCCGATTTATCTGCTGTTTTGCACCTCATTCAGTTTGGGTGGAGGAATTAAACTGGTCTGTTTTGCCTTCTTGACTGAGGATAGTTTGCCAGTGCTTTGTGGAGAGGCAGCTGAGGGCATACAGCCAGATTTTCAAAGGTACCAGCTGCTGAAAGATAGAGAAACCTAAAAGATTTTGAGAAGTTTTTTGCCCAGTTCCCATGAAAGGATGAGAATTGGTGCAGGGTATGTGTTACCTATTTCATGCCTATTTAGAGTTGTATCTTAAGGAGGTTTGGAAATCAGTGCTGGGATGGTGCTTTTCTAGCTTACATCCAAGAAAAGAAAATAGAAAAGGAAGATGAAGTTGAGAATGTACTTAGTTCTATTTTTTGTAAGAAAGAAAACACCAATGAGAGCAATAATAAATGCACAAATCCTTTGTTAATATTACTTTTCCATATGAATAATTGCCCAGAGGATGGTGCGTTGCAGTGAATGGAAGGGCCTGCCCTGTCTGCCAGTGTTTCTGGATATGCCTCAATCCTTCTTCATAAAATTAAAAGGAAATATTTGACAAGCCACGCTATTAGTTTTGTAAAGCTTGCTTTCTTGAAATGCAGGCTGGAAGGGCTTTAGTTTTTGTATGTGCTTTTCTGCCCTTCTTTAATTTTTCTCCTGTCCTGAAGAGTGCTGTCGTTAATTGTGAATTGGCAGTCAATGTGTATGTCTTAATACAGTCTTAAAATAAATTTGTAGATGTTTTAACACATTTAAGATATGCATACATGCACATCCAAATATCACATGGGCAAGCAAGAAGACATCAGGTATTTTTGCAGCATTTGTGCTACTCATGTGAGGCTGGGAAGTAGTATGGCTTTGAACATAACTCATTTATATGCTTGCCCTAATAGGTGACCCTTCAGTGATTGACCTGGACTCTGACTGGAAGGCTCCCACAGAGGAGTGGGGAAACTGGACTGGAGATGAGGAGCATCAGACAAGGGATGAGAAGAAGGTGATGCAGTGTTGTTGGTGGCTAAGCCTGGTCCATTGGGGTCTCCAGTCCAGCCCTGGAGCCAGGTTCCTTGGGTTGTGGGGGCTTTCTCATGCTGGGAGGAAGTGCTTGGCTTGATCCCTGCCTGCTCTGTCTGAGATAGCTGGAGCTGGAGAACACACTTGCAGGAGGCATCAGATGGACTGGGGGGAACTGGCTGGTTCTGGGAGTTCATCATCCCCCTGGTATCACTGTCCTAAGCAGCAAACCCTGGGTGTTTGCTCCCTACTGCTGCTGACCTTCTCAAATACCCAGGCCTTAAAAGAGGTGTGGAGTCCAAAGCTGACATAGCCTTCACAGCATCTCAGGCAGCCAGGACATATTTATTTAAGTTTGCTGATAAGAGAGGTTTGGTGACAGTGATACAGTGATATCTTGGGTGGAGATGTAGAAGCAGAAGTCTTGCTGTTTAAATGCTTTCTAGAAGCTCAGGGAAATGTTCCCTTCAGGCAGCAGTGGGAAGAGCATGCTGAGCTTTTTGCAAAGAGATATGTTAAGCTGAGGTGTGCACTCTATGCAGAGAGACAGCCCTGCTTGTACACTGTCAGCACACACTCCTGGAGGTAATCAGTTTTCCTGAGAAAAACAAAATTAGCTGTCCCAGGACTCCTCTTACAAAATCTCTGATGCTTTCAGGATTTGCCAAAAGGCAAAACAGGCATTCGTTTCTGCCTTTCTGGACCCGAAAGCAAAACACAACGGAAGAAGAAGAAAATGGAAGTGAAGGAAGCAAGGGGTGGAGCTGGACTGAGGCATGTGAGTATTTTGTATTCCAAGAGTAGTGTTTGGTTTTCCATGAGCAGAGGGGGATTCTTCTCTGTTAGGATGACCTAAGGGAGACTTTTCCTCCTCTCTGTCTTCTGGCTTTCTCTTCTCTTTTCTCCCTGTCTTCCCATAAAAAGAAGTTATGAGCACGGTGAACAGTGAGTTTTGCAACATGGTATTCCTTAACATATTTTCAAAACACTTTGATTTTGCAGTACAGAATGTTGTGCACTAAACTTGGAATGCATCTGCCTAAACATTTTTTCCTCCATGATTAAAACCAGATGCACTCCAGATTTAGTATACAATTGGCCTATGCTTCATCTGTAGCTGAAGGTCACCCAGAGATATCAACAGTAATGAAAAGGTGGTTCCCAGAAGTCAGTGAAGATAAAACAAGGCCACTGTTATACCACTAAAAAGCTTGTTGAGAGAAAAATGTCTCAGAGTGCAACAGAGAAAGGCTGTGGAGAATGGCAGTTCATTTGGGATGAGAAGTGAAAACGAACAGAGTGTTTGGACCAGTCCTTGCCTGTGACTGGTGCTCAGTGAAATGAGAAATTGCAGGACGGAATGCCCAAAATGTCCAAATTCTATTTCATTCACTTGTCACAGAATATGTTTCCCTGGACATGTACAGCTGCCTTTTTTTTTAAAATCATTTGTCTTCCCCTCACATCCACTATGGTCTGTCGTGATCCTTGACATGATTTTGCACCCAGATCTCCTGATGCTCCCATTTTAAGAGAAAGGTATTAACTACCTCACTGACCACAATCCATATAATCATTAGGATATCCTATCAGTTCTCAGAGTGCTGCCATACCTCTCTCTTGCACATCCAATTAGTTGGTTTATCTTTCTACGTACCTTCATAAATAATCTTAACAGTGCTGTTCAGACTCCTCAGGACA
The DNA here is from genome assembly GCA_013390105.1 of Tichodroma muraria. Lineage (NCBI taxonomy): Eukaryota > Metazoa > Chordata > Aves > Passeriformes > Sittidae > Tichodroma > Tichodroma muraria. The sequence goes on along the minus strand of WAAG01035187.1, from coordinate 20,398 downwards.
GCATTGCTTCTTCTGACATGTTTATGATGGGCCAGAAGAAGCTCATGTTGCATGTCAGCCCCAAATGCTAGTGTCTGGTGCCCCAAATGCTGCTGTGCAAGCTCAGACTTCAGATGGACATAATAAATGAAATTATTTATGAAGCCAGATCCACAAAGTTGCTCATCATACTCTCTGTGCTATCTCCAGAGTTTTTGTGAACTCCAGTCATTTAGCAGTCACTGGGCACGTCTTCCTCTTCAGTGTCACTACACAATGACAGTACTTTCATCTCAGTATTCCTTGCTACTCTTCTGTTCACTGCGGGAAGCAAGGGAAAAAATAACACTGAAAGACAATTTCAACGTTTTAATCCCTCTAAAACAAATAAATAAGAGTTAAGTAGATAACACGGCAAACTGTTCTAATCATGTAAAAATTAATTTGTCCTGCAGTTTCTTTAAATGCTCCACAATAATGACATTTTCTCTCATATTTTGTACTTGCATATGCTTCGTTTAACTCATATGCTTAGTGAAGCATATTGTTTCAATTAAGCCCCAGCAAGGTTTGCAAACAAGAATGGAAGAAGGCCCCAGTGACTTGATATCTACAAAACATAGCAGTGATGCAGTTGGTGCTTCCTTCAAAAAATCCTTGGACATTGTTAATAATTCAGCCAATAATGGTAAGTGATTGTTTTTGCACATCTGATGAGGTTTCAGAATAATGTGTAATCTTCACAAATGCATTTTTAAGTGAATATGTGAAATGCTTCTCCTTTAACTGCATATTTTAATTCTTTGAGAGGCTCTGTATTACTCAGAGGCTTTTCCATGACAAATACCTGTTCCTGTTCGTTCCAGAGTTACCGAGTAAAAAAAAAAAAAAGCTACTATTGCATTTAGTGACAGTAATTTTTGCACAGCTCTTTTCAACATGAAACAAAGCAAATATGAGTGAGTCAGAGCCCACTAAAAACACTGAGTCCGTCCCATGACTTTGAATTACCCTTGAAAATAGGTGGCCCTTGTAAAACACATCTAAGAACCCTTAAATCCTTTTCATCAGGCAAAAAGCCAACAGTTCTCAGGGGTGCAATTGCATGTGGAAGGTCTGTGCACTGTCCCTGTTGTTTGTATGGCAGGTGTACCTGGAAAAAAGGAGAGGAGGAAGAGGAAGAAAATGAAGAAAGAGACTTGAGGGAGCTGTGCCAGAGTGCCAGAGTGCCAACCCGATGGGGCAGACATGCCAATGAGCTGCAAGGATTCTGCTTTCTGCAATGCTGCTGAGCCCCAGGCAAAGAGAGGCTCCAGGAGACCTCCCAGCGAGAGGAAGAGAAGAGGAGCAGTGAGCCAGAGAGCATGAGTGTGTGAGAGAGCAGAGGGAGGGAGCAAGCAGTGCACAGGAGGTGGTTTTGAAACAGTGGCTGTTTATTGCAAGCTGCTACCCTTGATCAAAAGCTGTTGAATGGGGTTTGACTGGTTGCATTAAGTCCTTTCAGTTTTTTGCTGTCACGTTGTTTGTCGACTTGTAGTGTTCTATGCCATTGTAGAAATAGTCGGGCTGTACCTGACTGTGATTGTACTTTGGTCCCTTGGAGGATCCACCAGCTAGTCTGGTCTCTGGCATTTTTGCAGAGGTGCTCATCGACAGGCTAGTAATGTACAGAAGGAAGCACTGTTCAGAAACAAAGGGAGAATAACATGGATCATTCTCCAACCTCCTAACTCTTTTAAATCCTTGGTGACTGCTATTGTCAGACTTTTGCCTCTTACCTTGCTATATTTATACTTTTTGCCCCACATCAGACTAGTTTGCTCCTCAAGGAACATTTCTAAAGGAGGTTTTTAACTTGTTTGGAAAGATGATCTAAAACTGTTTTTCTCCCTGGATTTCATGGTGGGCTAAAGTTTAGTCTGTATGTCCAAAGCATGTTGCATTTGTACTTATAGTAGACTGAGGTAGCTTTTAAAAATAATTTTTCTTAATCCGATGTTTGGAAGTTTTTTATCATTTTGTCACTTGAATATTCTAATATAAACTAAATTTGTGAATGAAGTTTTTAAGTCAGTTTAGTATTTATTGAAGGGTAATTCTCCTTGTGTATTTCTCCTTGTCAGAGGGCTCATAGTATGGAGGAGAGAATGTGTTACAATAGAATACTGTGGTTTATAAACAATGCTGAACTGACACCACTATCCCCAGAGGAGCTGCAGCTTTAGTGGTAGCTGGGGGGGATCTTCAGACAGTCCTGAGACTGCCTGACCCATCCCAAAAGTGCTGCCTTGAAGGGTGAGATAGTGTTTCTCAAATCTCCATCTGTATTTGACTCTGTGCTTTTGGAGATGGTGGGGGACGGTTACTAACGCATGTTAAATGTGTGCACATTTGTAGGCTTTGGGCTGATGCTGTGAAATTCTTATCCCTAGGATAGTGAATAACCAGGGATGTCCGTGGCTTTACACTGCCACAGCTGCACTCCTGTTTGCATCATGGAGCCAGAGGAGAGCTCTGTGCTTCTGTTATTTCATCCCTGATCCCAGCTTGTCTAAGCTTTACCTGAAGCTCAACACTTTTCCCTGATGGCCTTCATCTGTTGCATAGCTGTCAAATCAGCTGTGCCCTTCAGAGAAGCAATTAACTGCAGCATTGTATTTGTGTTTAGAGTTTAGCTACTATATATTGAAGGGCAGTTCTCTTGTGCTGTGATTTTTGGGGTAGTTAGCTGTACTGTGTGCCCTGAAATTTAGCACAGTAGGGTCATTTCAGACAGGCAGGGGAGGGGTAATCTTAACTGATGCCACTTAGCAGCCCACTGTCTAGGATCTGCAAATCTTGGTGTTTGTGTCTCGGTGTAGGCAAAATAGTGGCAGTTCATGAATGGACTGAACAAACCAAAGAGTGTTTATCAGGAAAGTAACTGGTTTGGAATAGATGCATAACAAGAAAATACATGGCCTTGCTGGAGGAACAGGTACAGCAAGTTCAAGGATTTAGAAGATGTGCTAATGAGTATGTGAGTAATGAACAAAGTTCTGCTATCTCTGAAGCCAATGGAAATCATCCATTGACCTCACTGGGGCCAGGATGTTGCCCATGGTCTTTGCTTAGCATTGAGGAAACCTCTGTCACCCAAAAAAAGAAAGAAAGAAAAAAAAAAGAGATAAAGAGAAGCTCACAAGATTGGTGTACTACAGGCTTCTTCTGCTTTTTTCTCTATAACTGCTTGTAAACTTTTTGATGTCTTTTGTAATGCTTTATTTCAACATTTTTCAGTATTTCAAATATCACTGTTTTTATTATAAAAAATTAAAACTTTTGTCCAAAGCCCAATACTCATAAGCTGTTTTTTTAATTTGTATGTGTGTAAGAGCATGTGTTTTTTGCTAGAACCATTCCATTTGCAAGTTTTTTTGAGGTACTATAATTTTTTTTTAAGAGATTCCCTTCATCTGAACTCATGTTTAGAAAATCCTCGTGACATTCTTTTGTTGTTGGGATGAAAGAACAATCCAGACTTATAACACTGACAAGCTGACTGAGGTGCTGATGACAAGCAGCAGCAAATTATATTACTGTTTTTCTGTCAAATTCTTCAGTGCCCCTTGTCCTGACTTCAGTGGTGTCTAAGGCTCACATTTTCCTTCTGGCTTCACTGTTTCACCTTTGGGAAGTCATCACAGTAATACAAATGGCAATACAAACAATAGTTTACAGCAGCACATTATTTAATACCACACTCTCACGTAGGCAAAAAAATATACACTTCTACAGGTAAATATTCTTGATCTTAGACTTTCCTAAATAATTGAAAAGCAATTTTCAGGGCAAATTGGGTGGCAAGGTACAGCACGCTTGTGTGATTCATCTGTTTTGTCAGCAGTTAGGAAAGGGCATGTTGGTTGCTGCTTGTTTGATATGGCTGTGGCAGTGCCTGGAGCCTTTCTGTACCACGTCCCCAGGCACTGCTGCTGCACAGGCTCCCAGGGATGCAAAAATGTTCTTCAGTGAGAGAGCTGAATTTACAAGAACAACCAAACCAAAACACAAAGCTCTAAGCAACTCTTGTCAACTTCCGTTCCTTCACTTCCCAGTTGTCAGAGGCTGAAAAGCCATCACACAGCTTAATAAATGGTCTCTGCAGGTGCTTTGAAAATCAGACCTTTGAGTTCCTTAAGAAACTCCATCATCACATGTTCAGGTTATTCCCTGGTTTCTGTGCTTTTAGGACAGAGGCTGTGCAGATCATCAGCCGCTCTGCTGCTCCTGGCTCCAGAAGGGTTAAAGGGGTGTGCTAGATGCTCAAATTCTCCTAGTCTCTGATCTTAGCTAGCTGGAGACTATTGTAAATCCTCAGACAGAAGATTCAACATCTCCCCAACATGCTGAAGCATTGCTTGAACCATAACTGAATGTTATCCCTTAGAAGAGTAAATCGAGAGGAGTTCTCTCTGGTCATTCAATAACCCAGTGTAGTCTAATTGCCAGTTCATGGGCCAGGTCCAGCTGGCATCCTCCGTCTTTCTCTAAGCAATTTATTAGCTGCTTGAGAGGCACTTGCCTTAGGAACAGCCAAAAACTCTCCACATGCCTGCAAATGGCCCAGCGGCTGGAAATCAAGCCTCTGGTGCAGCCACAGTGTGGGAGGTGGGATGAAGTGTGGCTGGCAAACATCTATGATCTGGTTAGGGGCAAGCAATTAATTGTTACAGCAGCAGCTGTAAATGACGAAATACACGGCTTTAAGTTTCCACTTTCTCCTAAACTCAGTCTGCTCTGTTTTTGTAATGACACTTTCTTGTGGGCAGCCTCTTGAAGGTGGAAGATTGGCTATATCCCTAATAAAAGAGCTATATCCATATGTGATGAACCCATTTTATCATAGGCACTAAGTTGTGGCTGATTATGTAACTGACAAAGTCCTGACCTACAAAGTTGTGTTTACTTACAGGCAGACAGCAGGATGCAGATGCAGAGGCTGAAGCTTTGCTTCACACTCAAGCCATGGTGTAACACCACCAGGGTTAAGACAGGCAACCATAGAGGGCAATTTGGCCTGCTGTTCCATAATTATCCATAACTGATCACTGTAATTGTCTGTAATTATCAAGGTCCCACCCAAGGTGCAGTTCAGTGGCACAGCCAACATGTGCACAAGCTGACTAGCAGGTAGACATGCTAATTGCCTGGCAGGAAATAATTTCTTTACTATGCTTACAACATGGGCCTACTCTGTAACACTGAGTATTTTCTAAGGGTAGCTGGATGTTGTGAGAGGGTTTTCAAGTCATGGGCCACAAAAGTCAGATACAGGCAACTTTGTCCTTCTTTGATTGTACTGAACCAGACCCGAGGATCTTTTCAAGGTAAAATGAACTTTCCAGTATGTGCCATCCCTGATATTCAGCCCCGCAGGTGTTCCTGCAAAGGAAAGGTCCTCCCGCACTGACTGAACAGACACTGTAATGCATTGAGCTAAGAAACAACTCCCTGTATCTTCTGGGGAAAAGGCCACTGTAAGAGTAATTGACGCCTGTGTCATCCCACCAAGAGAATATCAGAAATCTGGTAAATGTTATTTTCTATCAAACACTGATTTCTCTTTGCACACAGGATTTTCCTTTGGTTCTGTGCAGTGCATGTTACAGGGATTCATGATAAATGGCTTTATCGAGCTCTTCCGGCAACAGCCGCCTGCCAGAGCGTTCCTCCTGGAAACCTGCTGGCGCCCCGAACTGCAAACCCAGTCAAGGAGCCAACATGTAAAGAAACAACAACCACTAGAAGGTGACTCCCAGCTTCCTTGAGAAGGTGCTGTTCAGGTCCTCAGGCTCCTCCTGTTCACCCTGCCAAGATTCATGGAGGGACAAGTCCGGGCTGAGGGCTGGAAGGTGGAGGTTGCCAGTGAGTACAGGAGATTTTCCATTTCCAGTGCTCACTGTTGTTCATGTGAAAGCACTGAGATATCTGAAATTGCAAGTACCATTTTAGATCATGTTATTTTTAGACATTTTCATAGCTCCTCAGCTGTGTGGAGGCTGCTATAAATGAACCACAGCTCTTTTAGTTTAGCAGATTTTGATTCTCTAAATGAAAACAAGAATTTTTATTCAGTATTTGAGATTTAGAAAATCTGAGTGTAAAGTGAGTAACCCAGAAACAGTCCTGGGCTTAGAGAAATTTTATATCATGCTGTCATATTTTAGCTTGTTTTCTAACCCCGACTTTCTGACCCATCTGTTATGAGTTTAAAAGGTTTGGAACTGAGTTAAACTGACTCACACTGGTAAAAGATAATTCATATTGTTAACAGCAACAAACTAGAACAAATAGTACAGAAGCTTGGAGCATTACACCAGGAATCCCAAAATAAAGTTGATTAATTCAGTAAACAAGAGTAAAATTCAATAATCACAAAACTCATTGTGATACATTCTCATTACTTTCTAACCCTTTTTACAAGAAACTACTGATCCTCCAAATTAGATTGTTTTCCTACAAAATTCTTGGAGAAAAGGATGGTAAAATTTGTTAATGCTGACTTCAGGATAACTATGATTTTGCTGTATGAGTCACCAACAGGAAAGTTTCCCCCTGACTAATTTATATGAAGGTTTTTTTCCCCCTCATTGATATGTTAATGCTTTGCTTTTTCTCTAGTACATTCTTATATTTTTTAAAGAAGCAAAAAGTCAATCCATGCTTTCAGCCTGGGTATTTTTCACACCTTCTACACCAGTTCTATGGATTTTTCTAAATTCTGTTAAGGGGATACAGTGTTATATATTGCAGTTTCTATGTAAAGATATTACTTTCTCTGTGATGTTGTAAAACTTTGGTATTTTTAATCTAAAAATGTTTGGTCAGCATGGAAAAAAACTGAGTCTGAGGAGCTAACTAACCTTTTCTCCTTTTTGTTTTTGTTTTGTTTTTAGTTTTAGAATTCAGAATAGCAAGCACATGCAAAAAGTTATGGGAAAAAAAATTAAAAATAGCAGTAGCTTGTTCCTGCCCTCATACTCAAGTGTCTTCCATTTGGGATGGAGGAGCTCCAACATGTTCTGCACCATACCTTTTATTTCCTGGCAAAGAGCCAATGGAAAAGATGTTCCTAGAACTTCGATTGACTTGTAGTAGTGTTGGTCAGATCAGTTCATCTCACTATGCCTTCGTTTCTCAATCCCCATCAAGACAATATTTTCACTATAAAGTGATATGAACTCTGCCTGAGGTTACATATGGTTATCAGTTCAGTCTGTAGATTTCCCTTCACACAACAAAGCAAATGCTGTGTATCTGAAGCACCTTATTCTTCAAAATATTGCCATCCTGGCAATAGTTCAGTGTGTGGTTACAGCATTAAACCACTGTCTTCTAGCCAAGGATAGATGAAGAACAGCACAAAAGGGAAAAACTGGTATTACAAAAATTAGCAGAAAATACTCTTAGTGCTGCATTGTTTAGACATCTTGCAAGTGTAGGACTTTAAATTTTTGAAGAAGTTGAAGCCTGGTCTCTCATTTACCTGATCCTAGCTGTTTTGCTGTCACCTTACTAAAATATGATAATCAAAAACTAATTTGTGTTTGGTAAAACATTGCCAGGCTCTCTCAAGACAGAAGTGCAAATCTCCTGTCTAGACGTGGGTTTTGAAAGCCCTGACTAGTTTGGCTAATGAGGAACACCTTGATATCAAATCCTCCCTACCTGCTGAGAGGGAAGGAGTTAAAATGTCATGCTGGCAAAGGAATCCCAATCATTCTTTTGCAGCTGCTTCTGACTTGCAGATCTGCGTATGGCTTCCTGTGTACTGTGGATGCTTTGGTCCTGCATGCCATAGTCTTTTCGCTATTTGTGAGGAAGTTTTATCACTAGTACTCGCTGACTCTCTTGAGATTTTGCTCAGCCTGTCACGACTGTATGCTAAGCCCAGAATTTTTATATATTTAGCCTCACAAATCCTCTTTGTGTACTAGCAAGAAGGAGAGAATTAAGGCTCGGCGAGAAGGAAGTGTCTTGCCTGAGGTCATCTGGGCTGCTTGTGGCACTGGAATCTTTCACAGAGGGTAGGACTAAAATCATTAACCTATTACCTCTTCCCTTAAGTACGAGAAAAAATGCAATCATTCTCAAAATACTTTTTAAATTTTTTTTTTCCTTTTTTTTTTTTTTTTTTAAGGGATGAGAAAGTGGGGAGTTTTTTAAATGCAAATTCAATAGTTCTACATCAGCCTATCCCGCTGTGGAAAGCTTCTTTGTGATGTTAAATGAGATTCACATTATTCTTCCCAGTATCTTTGCTGTTTGCAGAGTATAACAAGCAGTGAAGCTCAAGGGAATCACATCAATTTTTATTCTGAGTCTGGCTGACAAAGATATGAACACAATTAAGATTTCTTTCATGTCATGAAAATAGCCCTGAAAATCTGAGCCTGACGAGAGCTTGATCTTAGCAAAGTGTCCAACTGCGGCATGTTAGTTGGAACGCTTGCCCTCACAAATCATTGGAACTGGGAGAGGGATCTAGAGGTTTCCGAGTGGATGTCCAAATTTTGAGGGAGGGACTCCTGCTTTCATTTCTGACTCATTCTAATCCTGTGATTTCCTGTTTCACACAGGGACAGACCAACAGGAAAGAGAATCTCTCAGCTCCGCAGAACAATGTAATCAATTCAGGCATGCATACAGCAGGAATAGTTGGCTTAGGCTTCCCAAAGTGCCATCTGTGAGAAAACCGATTTTTTAAATGAGTGATTACAACAAAATGCACATTCTTTTTTCTATTTTTTTTTACATGAACACGTATATATTGATTAAAATTAGTCCCTTCTTGCTACATTAAGTCAGAGAGTTGAAAATTAAGCATCTGTGCACAGGGCTGAGAACATTAGGAGCACTAAAGAAACAAACAATAGTTTATAATAGGATCATTACAGCCATCTTAGCAGCACTTACAACATGTTTATTCAAAAATAAAATATGCCCTAAGGGAGAAAAACACCAACTATGGAACTCTGGGGATTTAAAATAAAAAGGTAACTTTTAAAGCCCTTAAGTAAATAATTTCAAACAACTCAGCAACAGCTCACATTAAAAATAGACTAAGCAGCTAAAACAATAAAATGTGTTAATTACTACAATCTGGAATGTATCAAAAGGACAAGCAGCGTCACCCTTGTTACCTTCTCAATGTTCAAAGTGAAAAAACTCAATATTAATACTGACATACATCTTGGTGCATATATGCACAGAAAATATTTATGGTTCTGTGTCTCAGATTGTGCACTGCCAAGAAGGAAATACTTGCAGCTGCAAGTAGAAGGTTAAAATAAACTGTCTGCATTTCTGCATCAACAGCTTAGGTCTCCAGAAACCATTGGGTCAGAGAAAGTTTACAGGCCCTGCTCCACGTGGGAACAGGAGACTGTGCATCTAAGTGGTGGTGAAGCATACCACATACACAAATGAAGAGAGCACTTGGACTTACATTATTTCTAACTGAGGTATTAAAAAAGTGCAGTACCCGCAGGTTTTGGTGGAACTAATGAAGCATTTCCATTACCCACTCACCAACAGGGCCTTGAGTAGGGCTTGGAGTCACCAACAAAGTAAAGCACTTCTGTGGACTAAATTTCACCTCTTCTGTTTTCCCTCTGATGGCATATCCTCTTAGCATGTAACACAATCTTAATATTATTCTTTAATTCAAGGAATTAACTCAAAAGAACAGCAAAGCAGTTCATGTGAACTAAACCTTCTGCAGCACTGGGTGAATTTCAGTGAAAGCTGGGGGATGTTGGCAGTACCTCAAAGCAGACCTCTTCAGGCTCTGCCCAGGTGTCCCAGTTTAGGAATGGTACTCCCCAGTTCAGGACCCCCACTGGGACTTTCCACAACCACACACTGCTCTCTCTCACTCCCCCTTCCCTCATCTTTCCTGCTGCGTTGGGATGGACTTGAGAATTGGAGGCACAACAATATACTGGAAACATCAATGAGATAAGAAACCTACCCCCGCTCCCAATACACAATACCCGGTCGGCTCCCTCCTCCATGTTTTCTCTGTAGGAAGAAACCCCTATTTCCGCTGCTCCTGGTAATGACCAATGATGTGAGGTTGGAGAGAATAACCTCCACATCCGAGCCATGCTCCCTCCTGGCACCTGCAAAAATTAACACTGCCTCACGTGGAATCAGGACATCAGGAGACATTACTTACTCATTACTATTTTGGAATTAAGGGCTGTCCAAAATCACAAAATCAATTAGGCTAGAAAAGACCTGTGAGATCATCGAATCCAAACCATGACCTAGCCCCATGTCAACCAGAACATGTCACTTAGTGCCATGTCCAGTCTTTCTTTAAACACCTTCAAGGATAGTGACTTCTGTTCCAAAGTCTAATCACTCTTTCAATGAAGAAATTTCTCCTGACGCCCAGGCTAAACCTCCCTGATGAAGCTTGGGGTCATGTCCTCTCATGCTGTTACCTGGGAGCTACCTCTTCTACCAGTTGCCTGGGAGAAGAGGCCGATCCCTACCTGGCTACAAACTCTTTTCAGGGAGTTGTAGAGAGAGATAAGGTTCTCTCTGAGCTTTCTTTTCTCCAGGCAAAATACCCTCAGCCACGCCTCATCAGACTTCTGCTCCAGACGCTTCACCAGCTCTCTTGACCTTCTCTAGACATCCTCTGGAACTTCCATGTCCCTCCTGAACTGAGGGGCTCAGAACTGGCCGCAGAATTCGAGCCGCCCCTCACCCACGCTAAGTACACGGGAACGTCTCTAGACAACGCTGCTTTCCCCACAGGTTTTCGCAGCCTCCCCGGCTGCCAAGTTCCGGCTCTTCAACCCCCCCAGCGAGCTGCTCCCCGTGCGCCAGGCGAGCAGGGCAGGGCAGGGCAGGACCTTTCCCCGCCAAATCCGCCTGAGGGCCGGAGGCAGAGGCGAGCAAAGCCCAACATGGCGGACAGAGCACCACCCCCACCTCAGGTGAGGCTCCCGCCGCCGCAGGTGAACGCGAGGCGTCAGCCCCAAGGTTGTTGTGATTGGTCTGCGATGATGTCAATCATCCATCGCTGCGGCAACACAGGCCCGCCCCGCGACACTTTCCCGGCGGTTGATTGGTCAGTACGGCGGTGACGCGAGCGCCGGGCGTTTTACCACCCTCGGTATCGGGAACTGCCTGGAGAGGGTGGGTGGTGGATCTAGTGGTTGGACGTGAGTGGTGCCGCCATGACGTTCAAGCGGAGTCGTGACCGCTTTTACAGCAGCCGCTGCTGCGGCTGCTGCCATGTGCGCACTGGCACCATCATCCTGGGCACCTGGTACATGGTGAGAGGCGGCGGCGGCCAGCGGCTGAACGGGCGGCGGTTGGGGGCCGTGCTCAGCGCGCGTGCGCGGGGTGTTCGTGGGGCGGCGGAGCAGCGGCTGCTCTGAGGGACCGCGGGCGTCCCGCTCCCCTCGCCCGGGCAGTTGTTCCATTTCCCGAGGGACCGCGGGCGTCCCGCTCCCCTCGCCCGGGCAGTTGTTCCATTTCCCGAGGGACCGCGGGCGTCCCGCTCCCCTCGCCCGGGCAGTTGTTCCATTTCCCGAGGGACCGCCGGCGTCCCGCTCCCCTCGCCCGGGCAGTTGTTCCATTTCCCGAGGGACCGCCGGCGTCCCGCTCCCCTCGCCCGGGCAGTTGTTCCATTTCCCGAGGGACCGCCGGCGTCCCGCCCCATCTTGCCCGGGCAGTTGCTCCCTTTCTGCGGCCGTCGGGGGAAGCTGCACGAAGGGATTTCCTGGTGTCACCCGTGGGGGCTCGGGTCCCTCTTTTTTCCCAGGGTCTCCTTTGGGCTAACCAAGCCCTGCTGTCCCTCGGCAGCCTCCTTTGTTGTGTTTGGAAAAAGAAAGTGAAGAGAAAGTTCAGAGCCCTTTAACCTGCGTCTCAGAGAGATTGTGTTGCTCTTTTTTTGTTTGGAGGGGTTGAGACTTTAATACAATACTGAGCATGTACTTGGTAAGGGAGGGGAGTTGGGGGAGACTGGAATTCGGAGTATATAATAGGGGAATAAGATGAGGTACCCGTGAGTGGTATGTAACTTCTGAGAAGATGAGTGTCTCCAGAATGAGCAAGAGCTTTGTGGCAAGGGAAGTTCCTGGTTTTTCCATGCTATGTTCTCGACACAGCGATTGAAGAGCAGTGGAAACAAATTTGGCTCCCAAAACCACCTCCTTTTTTGTGACTGGTGAGTGCTTTCTCTCCGAGAAAGAGCTGTGGTAGTGAAGACGAAATATTAGAGATAAAGTTCTGAACTAGGGCAAAATAGAAATGTGAGAATAGTACCAGCAGGTTAAAGGCCTGGAGCCCTAACTTCCCTTGGTTCCCTTAAAGGAGACCTGAGCTCCCCTTTATGGAACTCATTTCCTCATCTTTCCTTCCCCTTATCCTTGTGGGCAGTAAAAATGAGAGAATTGTTTACAAAAGTTGCATCATAACTTTTCTGTTCTCCTGAAGCTGTAATCAAAACCTGTATTCTCTCTTGCCCTTCTCCAGATTGTAAGAAACAAAGATTGCTGAATTTTTGTGTTTATGTTGTTTATATGACACAGCCATGCACAGAAACTGCCTTTAGAGGCATGGGGATTTGATTTTGGACAGTTTGATTTGTTTTCAGAAAGTATGGGGAGATCCTTTATTTTTATGCATCGTGGTCCCTCAGTTGGCAAAAAAATATACAGGCAAACAAAGTCGCTGGAGAGAGAGGACCTGACGAAAAGACAGGGTAGGGGGTTGGAAATGTAACAAAACTTTAGGGAAAAGGTATCTCTTTTTCAAAAATAAATCGGACAAAAGTCTTGGTGCTGATTAAGTTCTATTACTGGTTCATTTCAAAGGAGAAGGTCCATTGTAGTATTGAGAATCAAACTTCTTTTGGAAACCTGCAAACCACCCTGTGCTGATGGATGGAGTTCAAGAATATGCTTCTGGTCCCTAAGTAAAAGGGACCAGAATCGTTAACAGTAAGGGGGGCAGTAATTCTTGTTGCAGAACGAAAGCACCTCGCTGCCTCCCGCACTGCGATTCCTGTGCGCGGGAGCGACCGTAAACCCAGGAACTCGCTGGGGGCGGGGGACAGGGAGATGTTTCCGTGGCCGCAGACCTGGTAGCACTTCCAGCTTCTACCTCTCCTGCCCGTGCTGCGCTTGTGTTTCCTCTGTTGCGTGGATGCGGCACCTCTTTCTTCTTTCCCAGTGCGTGCTGGGGACGGTGGAAGCTGCGCCGGGCACCCGTGAGGCTGCGGCTCCAGGGGCGGAGTGCGGCTTTGATCTCGTGTAACCGCAGCCACTCGGTCTGCTAGAGCGAAAAGTAGAGCTGAGTTCAAGGGAGCAGGGGGCATGCAAAGTGCTTCAGAGGTGCGGGTTTTTATTTTGAGAACCCTGTATATCGAACCCGGTGTCGAGCGCTTTATTAAACCGTTCGTTGAATATTTTTATCCAGTTCTCAGCTGTCACCTGGGAAAGGGTGAGAACTTTAAAGTCTAGCAGCAGTTGTCTGTTTGAGCTAAAATAAGGTTATAACATGAAGCGTCAAGTGGTCTTGCCTAGTGCTTTAAATCAGAATTCGACTATACATTATACTTTTTTGAAGGTAAAGTACGGTTTGGACAGTGAAAGTTAAATTTAATTGCCTGCTGCGAAACTTTAAAAAAAATGGTCCAGAATATGTTAGGTTTTTTAGACATTGTTAATTAATGCTCCATTTAAGCATAGCTCTAACTTAGTCTTTCAGGTTCTTATGAGAATTATTTCTAAATCAATTAAATAATCTCTGCTTTTAAGTTACAGTGGGACAAATAGTAATAACTTTCTGTGTAGGGTGGTGCTTTTTGGTTTGTGGATTTGGTGGGGTTTTTTGTTTGTATTTTGTGTGTTTTGGTTTTATTTATTTTCTTTTAAGGATGTAGCTTTTTGGAGGGGAAGAATGTTTAGTTCAAGAACAGTTTTATGTTACTGAAAATCTTGCTATTTGCTATATGAACTGTGTTCTCATGCAGTGCAGTCCTGAAGGAATTTGCTATCAGGCTAAAATGGAGTCCCATAGCCAATCTACTCCAGATGTTTTAGTAAGATAAGACTTCTGTCTACTTAAGACATGTGTTATTCTTATGTAACCATTTCCTTAGGCATTTTCCTATTCCTTTCTTATTTATATACTCTTAAATCATGCATGTAATTAACTTTGCTCCTCACTAGAACTGTTTTATCACTGTCTTTGCTGTGTGCTTCTGCAAGTCCAGAGAGAATGAGGACTACATTCTAAAATGTCTGCTGCTAATGCTATGGGAACAGAGTGTGTCTCAGGCGAGGTTCTGTCCGTGTGCTGCTGCTGTTTGTGATCAATAAATAAAAGTGTATTTACCAAAAGATAAGTTAAGAACATTTCTGGCAGAATTGTACTTGAGTTCCAGGACTGATAAAGCTTGGTTAGTTCTGCAACACCCACTGCTGTTCTGTGTAGGAAGGAAAAAGAAACCTCCTGTTCCTCTCTCCATAATTGCAATCGTGTTGCTTTGAAGTTTGTTTCTTCCTGTAAACTTTCATATTGGGCACTGTGCTTTCCAGAAACCGGAAGCACGAACACTGCACTGGCAAAAATAGGATCAGAGTTCAGTAAACAGCATAAAAGCCAATAGCATTGTTTTGGAGGGAGGGGCTGGTGCATTCTGGCAGCAGACTTCAGGGCTGGAGTCAGTGATGCAATTGCTGCTGGTTAGTAGGAGCATGAGGGGGATCTCTGGAATTGTTTTTTCACTGAACCAGATTGACAGAAATGAGCCAATGTAACTGGTCTTAGTCTAATACTGGTAGTGCTAGAGGCTCTGAATTAATGAACCCTATTTAAAATTACTCTTCTTCAGTTGTTATTATTTCAATATATTAATAAACCAGACCAAATCAGAATCTCCATCTTGGTTTTTTTTGTTTGTGGTTTTTTTTTCCTTTGGGAACATGTCTACGGAAAAAATACTGTAAAAGTGAAAGGAAAATGAGTGTAGTAGTGCAAGTCAATTTCTCTCTTTCCCCTCATAAAAGGATATAAGCAAGTTATAAGTAGGAATTCTTGTTCTTGCCCAAGTCACTCAAGAGTGCTTGGGGAAAACGAGAGTCCATGTTCAGGCCTCCAGAGAGATGAAGCACTTACATGATCAGCTATAAAGTACACTGTGGAGATAAAACTTGCTAATTAAAAAGCTAATGCTTGTTAATAGTTCCACAGTCTTTTAAGTTCTGATCACATGGGGAGCTAATATTTCTGTTACCAGTGTGTAATAAATGCTGACTTTCTGCTTGAGAATTTGAAATTTCAGCTGTTTGAATTTTGATACAAGCTACACCAAACTGTTAAACTTGGCTATCACAGATATGAAAATGTAGAATACACTCCTTAAACTACTACAAAACTAAATTAAAGTTATTTTCATCTTAATGGAATTATTTTTTTAATAAGAACTTGAACATGCATTTTGCAGATTTTTTTTTTTTTTTGTTACTGTTTTTGATTTCCTAGCAAAAAAGACCAGAATGAGGCCACTGAGATTTCTGAGGTGTTGCTTTAGGGTGCTGCGGTATCCACTGAGTGCTGTCTTGTCAGGTTTGGTTTTTTTTTGATTTTTTTTGTTTTGTTTTTTGTTTTTTTTAGGGGGAGATGGTGATGCGTTTAATCCTCACATTACACTGAGGCATACTTGAGTTATGTTTTTCTGACTTCTCTATGTAGACATTTGTGAACATATATTTGATTTGCAGTGGGTATATACTTAAAAGCTCTAACTATGTTCTGTGATCCAAACCATAAAGGATATAGTTCTTGCTGCCTGTTATACTGATTATTTTGAAACAACCCTTGTGATCTTGCTGTTACCAAGTTTCTGGGAAAGACTGGATGTAGTTAAAATAGAGGCTCTGGCTCTGTAGCTCTTAATTGAAATCCGTATGTTAAATTTGATGAATTGCTCAGTGTTGTGATGGATTTGTAAACAGCAGTAATGAGGGCTCAAAACCCTGAGGGGTTAATTGGCAGAGGTTTGGGTTTGTTGTTTTTGTTTAGATTTGGTTTGTTGTTGTTTTTATTTGGTCTCATTGATTCTAATAGATTGGATTTTGAATGACTCTTTATTTTCTGTTTTACTTGCATACCATTTCAGGTTGAGAAAATAAGCCTTTAATACTTGGAACTGCACTCAGTAACTAGTAAAATTACTAAGGACATTGGTATGCTGAATTAGGACCACAGATAGGAGGAAAATAAAGTGACAGATGGGGAGTTACAATCTCAAAATTCTGAGACATTCAAGTTCTTCAGTACTTCCATAGTAATTTAAGTGCTGCTTGCTCTTTATCCTAAGGCAGATAGCCTATCATGAGTCATACTCATGACTGTGTAGAAACAATAAATGATTTAGTTGCAATTGAACATCTACTTTTGTGCTTTATAAAGTAGAGATCAATGTTTCAACTGCTGGAGACCTGAACCTTGACATGGGCTTTTTGAGACAAGTACAGTGCAGAAAGCTATTTTCCAATATCTCCAGTTCACTCACAGAGGGGAGGAAATAGAAGGGTTGAAAATGCATTGAGAGCAGAAGGCCAGAGTACAGAAAGATGAACCAGGTGGGAGATTAAAGTGTTCTGTATGTGTGACCAATGGTGAAGCAAAATACGATTTAAAGACAAGAGGCAGGTGAGCACTTGAGTTTGCCCTTTAAGAAGTGTCCTGTGAGAGCAAAAATAAGTGCATTTCGAGGCTAAAGATACTGGTGGTTAAACAAAGTTCTTTACTGCCAGCTGTATTGGCTACTGTGTTTTATATTCCAAGGCATAAAATGCATTATAAAACTACAAGTGGCTCAAAATATCTGGAAGTTTTAGTAAGTTTGTCTAATACATGATGAGATGATTGCATTTCTACAAAGTGTCCAACTTAATTCCAGTAAAGGGTTCTTTTTAGCAGAAAGTGAAAGCAAGCTTATCACAGTGTATCTCTAAACCCCTGGGGGAAAAAAAACCAAACAACAAAACCCAATAAAAACAGCGAGGGGAAAAAAAGTTATAGGAACTGTGAGTCTCAGCATTTCTAAAAGGTTTATTTTTCCTTACTGAAGTCTTCAGTAATTGTACATAGTCTTGCCACCATCATTGCCTCCTGGAACCATGCCAGTAGAAGAAGAAATACCTGGCAAATATTCTTAAGTTGTGAGAAACTGCAAACCAGTTTTTTTTCCTTTTGAGGCTAATTGGAAGGGATCCTGCTGGTGGTGGTGACAGTACTGAATACTGATTGGAAAATGTCTGCAGCTCAAAAATACCATCGTGAGTTTTTTGTGTTATGCAACCTTTGGCATGTGTCTCCAGATATTAGTCAGAATATCTGAATACACAGAAACTATGTCCCTGTAAACTTTGAATGCGTTATAAATGCTGTCAAGGCAATTTTACAGAGACTTAAGCTACTTTTGATTCTTTGAGCTCTTACTGAAGACATTTCTGAAGTGTACTAAAATGGGGCAACAGAAGGAGTCTTAAGTGGCAGCATGAGGGAGGAGAAGGACTGGTGAGCACACAGCCCGTGCTGAATGCCTAACACATTTTGGGGGTTTATCTTTGTGTGAAACTTTTTAACTTCCCCTGTGGTTGTGTAGACCTTTCTGATAAGGACTGATGAGGTGTTAATAAGTGATCTGGGAAGCAGAGGGAGTTCTTCTTTTTAGCTTATTAAAGCTGAAACATGGCAGAAACCTGGTAATTTATTTATGTATAAATTAACACAGTTTGTTCTAGAAAGCAGAAATTCTTTCTAAATATTCCTCATT
>WAAG01035186.1:5051-17795 GCA_013390105.1 Tichodroma muraria | reverse complement strand
TTTATGGGGAAAGTGCATGTGCCAGTGTATCAGACACTCCTAACTGCTTTTTAATGAGAATATTGTTCTTGCTGCTTTTATTACTGACCGTTGCAGGGTTTAGTCAGAAATCGGTTGCTGGCTAAAAAAGAGCTCATTTGTTGTTTCCACAGCTCCCTCTAGGCAGCAGCAGTAATCCACATATAATTTAGGGAATTCTTACTACAGTCAGACTGAAACCAGCACAAATACAGCTTTCGTGCTGCTTGGTGTTTCAGTGCTATCCTGCATGTGTCAGCAGAAAGCCATGGGGAAGACAGACATTCAGGTAACACCTCAGAGCCTGCAGTGAGAAAGTTTTTGTTAAAACTCATGTTACTGCTCGGTTTAATTTGCTGCAGCTTTGCCTTCATAAAATACATGAGTACTGTAGGTTTTCTTCACTTTTCAAAGAAAAAACATTGCCATTTCATCTGAAGCCGTAAGACGACCAGCATGGGCTTGGCAGTCCAGCCAGTTATCAGTCTGTGTTTGAAACAGAGGTTGTTCCTGGCAGCAAAGTAGGTCTTATAAAAAGTATCACAGTCTATAAGTGAGTAACAATTCAATAGTTTCAGTCACTTTCTAATGACTGTTTAGTGA
The DNA here is from genome assembly GCA_013390105.1 of Tichodroma muraria. Classification (NCBI taxonomy): domain Eukaryota; kingdom Metazoa; phylum Chordata; class Aves; order Passeriformes; family Sittidae; genus Tichodroma; species Tichodroma muraria. The sequence continues at coordinate 17,174 of WAAG01035186.1, read as the reverse complement.
GCTTTTAGATACAGGTTGTTAATGAAGTTGATGTTCACGACATATTTCTTTCCTTAAGAGAGAAGAAAAATAACCCACAGGATACTCCTCATCACAGCTGCATATTAAGTAGCTGAGAGCCAAAATGAGTGGGTTCCTTCTCCTTAAACTCATTATCAGAGCTTCAGTGGAACTGCACAGGTGTGCAGTAGTAAGGATATGACTTGAGATGGCCACAAGTACAAGCCCTGGAATTGCATATAATCAGGATGGCACAGAGAAGTCCTCCCAAAAATGTGGGGTAAGATTCAAGTTGATTCTATTGATCCTACAGAAGTTAAACTCTTGAAAGGAGTAAGTTCAAGATGGCCCCAGTGAGGTCCAAGTCCAGTGCTGCAGTTCATGAGACTTTTCCACGTTTTGGAATAGTTACCCAATATATTCAGGGTGGAAAGTAAGGGTGTTACAAAAGGGTGTTACAGGCAGTTACAAAACTACACAGAATTGGTATCCTGTCTGAGAACCTAGAAATTTGGGATACTGTGGAAATTCATACTAATGTGTGTTACGTGGGGACACAGTGGGGGGGCAGGGGGGCAGGTGTGGAATGGGATTAGGAAGTTGAAGCTGATGGGTTCTGATGAAATACTCTGTGTATTGACCTCATAGAGCCTTCATTTGTTCACTTTCACATCATGGTTTCCAGTCACACAAAAATAAGTCCGGTCAGATGGAAGTGACTAAACAGATGAAAAGTATGCCAGCTTTATGGAGATGTGTTATTGACCAGTGTGAATTCTAGGTTGATGATGCTGTCAAAAACTCCTGGTGTGCGTCACTAAGACCTCTTAACCATCTTCTGTTCCAGGGCATGATGAGAGCCCTTCAGCATCTCGTGCCTTAGTCCACGAAGCCTACATGTAAGTGCAGTATAATGTCGTATGTTTTCAGAATCCCTGCAAAGGAGGAGAAGAGTGCCTAAGGGAATGGCATAACATCCAACTAATTTTGTGCCTCACTGTCCAATATTAACAGCAACCCAGAAACCATTTGATTACTGAGTGGCTTTCGAGTGCAGATGCCTGGCGTCTGTTAGAAAAACAATACTGATTATGCTGCTATTACTCATTAGCCTGCCCGAACAGCCTGGGAGGGAGGGTTTGGTTCAGGTTAACACATAATCATAGGGCTTCAACTCAAATCAAGCTTCTCTTTCCAAGGAGATTTTCTGGTACAGGTTTTCCTGTACTGTGAGCATTAATACTTTATTCATCCCACAAGAAAGGAAGCAAGAGGGCATTTATGTTAATAAACCAAAATGTTGTGGTAGTGATGTGAAATTTATCTTTGCTTGTACTGTTTTCAGAATCCAAATACCAGTAGCAGGGCAGGGTGTGCTTTACTTTGTCTATAGCTGACCTGTTGCAGATGATGTCATCTGGAACCAATACCTACCCTATAAAAACCCACATCTCTCTCTGTTGAAGAGAGAGAAGACTACCAAAGGTCACCTAAAGCCATTAAGTTGCTCAGAGAAAGTTCCAAGTGTTCATAACTAAGGCCCCATCTCAACTTCACAGCTTTTTTTCCTTTTGGGTTATCTTGGATGTAATGAATGATGGTTGTGGAACCCCTGAGCTCAGCAGCTACTGCTGTTCTTTCTATCCCTACTGCACTGTCTGAGATGGCCGTTTAGGACATCTCTCTCACAGCTAGTAAAACCCCCAAACCTGCATCAGACAGTGTGTCATGGCATAGGTCAGCCAAGGAGAACAATGAAGTTGAATGCAAAAGAAATAGTATTAACTTCTTTCATAGGAAAAATATTTTAAAGTTTCCCAAAAAAACTTGTGAAGCCTTTTCCAATTTCAAACAAAACATTTTATTCCCATGCTTTGCATTATTTCTGATGTATTCTAAAGAACATATATACTAAATGCTGGAAACAATACAACTTGCTGAGACAGATTTACATAGCAAGTATTACATAGAGGTGTGCGGAAACCCAAAAATGGCTCAAGGAATTACCAGAGCAGGAATGGAAGTGAATATCTGTAGGATACAAACATCTACAAGAAAAGGTCTGGCAAATAAATTTTTTTAATTCTATTTGCCTGGACCTCCCCAAGAGCTTCTAAAGTATTTTTTACCAAGTTAAGAAGGACTATGCAAGACAAGCTGGAAATACCAAACTTCGTTGATAAAGGCAGTATCTAGGAATTCTTGTAACAGCCATAATGTATATGGAATGATGAGAGACAGAAGAGTTCAATAATGTGTAGATGTGTCTGTCATCCATTAGTAACAGCAAACAGCTGCATTAATTTACAAGCAACCTGCACCAATCCAACATACCACATCTTTCCAAAGTCCTACTAGTTTCTGTGAAAGAAATATTCTGGCTTAAGATCCGTGTTACTTTTAAAAGTACTTCTAACAATTATTTGGTCTTTCCTCTCTTTCTGAAAAAAAAATGATTTAAGCTTGGATTTTCTTTTCCACTGGTACACTAGTGTCTATGAAGTCTGTAGGATAAATATCCATTAGAACTTGATTGTCTTTGCTGCTGCTGAGATACTAAATAAAGGCACTCAGGAAACTTTTTCTCCCTTTAGTGGTTATTCCAGTATCAGAAGGGTGGCAGACCCTGGCAGGGGGGTGTTGCATCTGAAAAGTCCCATGTTTGTATGGGACTCTCAGACATGGTCAGAGCATTACAAATGCAGCTGTTTTAAGAGTAAGGAATTTTGCTGATCTGCACACTTAAGAAGCTATCTTTGTTTCTGATGTAACGCTGGGCGACTCCAGACTACAGAAGAGGAGGTCATAAATTATTATTTTCATGGGTTTCAGCAGTTTTGCTTTCAGAGTTTGCTGAGAATCAACCTAAAATGGAAACATGCCTTTCCCCCAAAATAAGCAGCTAAATTAGGCTATAATGCAATATTGTAGATTTTTTTTTTTAATGGCATTAACAATGATAGATTATTTTCTATAAGACCATCTCATGGAATTCATGAATTAGGCCCTTGCTTCTGCTCACTGAAGCAGCCTTCATTCATTATCAGAAATACAGAATCAAATTGAGTTTTAATGTTTGGAAAATACAGAATCAAATAGAGTATGTACATGGCATTTGCAATCACTCAGTTTCAGCTGTAGTAGCCAGTAGTTCAAAGGACTCTACCGTTATGTTTTTTTGGATACTACTAGCCCCCATTATATAAGTTCTGACTATTGTCTGATCAATTTAATTATAGTTCCTCAGAGACTGTAATTCCATGAAAACCATCATAGCTATTACAAAATTAATTTAAAAATACCTACCTGAAGGCTAATATTCGCACAATATTTTCCATTCTTATGCCAGGGCTTTCAAATAGATGAGTGAAATGATCCATGGTAACCTTGGCAGCAGTTCTGCAGAGCCAGTCTGTGGAGCTGGCTGGGAGCAGGTGTGGTCCTGCCAGCAAAGCCAGGCACTCAGGCCACTCAAGTGTTAACAATGCAGCTGGGGCAGAGCAGCTCCTACCCCAAGCCCTGATGTCTGCAGAAAGTGTAGACAGCCAGGCCTCCGTTCATTTGTGTGTGGTGTGTGAATGAGCTGAGCACAGCCAAGCTTGACCTTGGTCTGGCCCCTTCTAGCAGCAGGTATGGCAGAAGGATGCTTTAATGCTTTAGACTGGGGGCTGTTCCTTGTGTTTGAGCATGGATTTCCTTAAGCACACTGTGGTGAGCGTATGTCAGCGTATGTCCCAGCTACAGCAGGCTGTGATCAGCCAGAAGATAACTGTGTGATTCTTGTAGTTGTGCTGCAAACATTACAAAGGTCAGGTAACAGATCTCACTACAAGATAGATGTTCTTAAAACATATTGGAGGAGCTAGAAGTCAGCCTTCAATGCAGTGAACTATGGCATGAAGTAACCTAAAGGCATGATCCACTCCCTTGGTCTAAGTCGAGGTTTGAGGTGGCTCAACGTAGAAAGTGCTAGAAGTGTAAGAGAGAGGTAAGTAGGGACAGCAGAAGTGGTAAGAAAGCAGGAATTACAGGGTGTTCAGAACAATAAACATGCTCAGATAAAACAGCACTGAAATACGGTAACAACTGGATCAATCATCCAAAAAAACCCAAACAACTATCATTAACTTGACTGGCTAGCCTGGTCTTCAAAACAAGTTCAAATAAACCATCTCCTAAATAGGTTTATCAAAAAGTGAGAGAGTGATAGTAAGGCACACAAATGCCTTAATGTTTCTTACCTGTTATCTTATGAGCAGCTGCAAAATCAGTGATAATTTGCCTTTTACTACTGTAAAGGCAGTATGAAGAAGCTTGTTTTCCCACCTCACTGAACTAAACCAAGAGCACCAATCAAAAGACTAGATTTGTTTCAGGTCAGGATGACAGAATGAGAAGAAATCTGTTCCATTTTAGGCCTGGTGGAAGTTTAGAAATTTGCTGTTAGGAAAAAAACAACCTTTTGACATGTAGGCATTTGAGAGCTTCAACCTTTAGCTTTTTTTAAAATATTATTTTAATTATCAAACTTTGTCCATTTTTTTTTTCAGTCATGTAAGTACCCTCAAGTCTTATTGTTGGTCTCCTGCTTCTTACTTTTTTTTTTTTAAAANTATATAAAAATTTTCCCGTTTAGGTAGGGCATTCTCATCTAGGATTATCATCAGGACCGTATGCTTTGCCCTGCACTGATAAGAGGGTCAAATAAGTGGTTTGTCTAAAAAAAGACCACTCTGGAGGTACTTGCAGCTGTAGCAAAGCACAATCTGGGGGAAAAGGATATGGAGAATATTATCTTCTTACTTGATTCACTGTATGCACAGTCACCTCTTGACCAGGTTTTGGCTGTGATACTTTGAGATGCTATAGCTCAGTTTGCTTGCATTCTTCCATGAGAATTTGGTTCTGCATTGTCACTGCAGGAGGGTAATCATTGACTGGGTCTTGAATGCTTGTAAGAATCTGACCTATCCCTCGGCTGATTCTCTGCCCGTAAGACCCACTGCTGTTTTTGGCTGAGACTGTCTGACCTCGGTAGACTTGAGCCTGATGCTCACATATACCGAACTTGCTTAGCAGGATAAACACATCTCTACGGAAAGCTTTGGTGAAAATAGCGTAAAGAAAGGGGTTGGCACAAGAATTGAGTGGGTAGAAAAGTACCAGCAAAATCTTGGAATTGGAGACAGTTATCAGTGGTTTGTTCATAATGGCAGATAAAGCATGGAAAGAGATGGGAGCCATGCACAGAAAGTCCGTGAAAATCAGCACGGCCATCCGCTTGGCAATTTTGGTGTCTTTGTCCCCTGACTTGTACTGGGGGTTTCGCACAGTTAGGTAGATTTTTACGTAGCAGGCGCAAATGATGACAAAAGCAATTATGTTGCATATTAAAACGAAGACAATGTAGGCTTCGGCCACTGGCGTTTCAGTGTCCATAGGCAAGCAGATGCTCACTTTGCTGTAGCTGCTGACACCAACCAGTGGCAAGAGGGCGAGCAGGATGCAGGAGAGCCACCCTCCCAGCATGATGAGCACGGCGTGCCGGAGGCGAATCTTCCGGTCAGGCCGCATGGCGAAGGTGATGGCGTACCAGCGCTCCAGGGTGATCACGGTCAGGGTGTACACGGAAAGTTCACTGGCAAAGACCGTGAAAAACCCGGCCGTGTTGCAGCCAGGCCCAGTCTGCCACTCTATGGCGTGATTGTAGTACTCTGACCTGGTGTAGAGATCCACTGAAGCGATCAGGAGGAGGTATAGCCCCATGCAGAAGTCGGCAAAGGCCAAGTTACACATCAAAAAGCGAGGTACAGTCAGTTTGTAATGACTAGTGAGAAGGATGAAAAGGACAAAAATGTTGCCTAGGATGGCAAGCAGGTTCACAAACCACACCACAATCCTCAGAAACTGATATCCCATTATATCCTCACAGGGATTAAACTCATCAGGCTCTGGCGTGCATATTACGTCTTCATTGCCTCCACAGACAGGATAGTCGTAATGACTGTCAAAGGTCTGGACATCTTCCATTTGAGGGTTCTTGAGCTCTTTGCCAAAGCCAAGATTTCCTTCTCCACGCTCTTCCAAAAAAATGTAATAATGGGGATTTTCGTGAAAACTTGTGAATTTGGTGTTTGTGTCATACGCAGCATTGGTGTGGTCTGTATATTCTTCTGCATAATCTTTGTAAAATGGGTCTCTGAGAGTCTTGACTGATCTCTTATGAAAGCTGAGGCTGCTCTGGTTGCACATCAGGTATTCCAGGATCCTGAAAAAGCAGAGGAGAAATCACTGCTGGTGTTTACAGTCTGACGGGTGCACAGCTTGTGAACAAAGAGAATGCTTCAGAAGCAAATCATCCTGAATGAAAAAGTAGCTAAAAAAACGTGATTGGATATATTTTTTTTAACAGACCATTTAATGTATGATAGTATTTCTGGGCTTTTTCTTGAACTGTATTTTTAATTTTATCCCCAGTATTAATTTTACTTGTTTGGTATCCATAATCCATTATCTTTTTTGAGATCTGCATTCTTAGTAGGTAAGAAGACATTTATCTACTGTTTATAACTTCTTGGATAATACATACAGTACTACTTTCTTTTTCACTGTTGCTCACTATTTAATTTCTCACAGAATTTCCATCAGTCTTAATTTCCGTTTAGTAGCTTCTTTGCAGCTAACTAACAGTGCAGCAATTTGGAATCCTGTACGTCATAGTGTGATGCAGCTGTATTTGCAGTCAAAAAATTGTCAGTAGTCAACAGGTTTCCAGTTAGAAAACATGAGACTTGAGCCTATAACCTCTCCAACACTTTTTTCCCAGGCCCTGCCATTACCCTTTTTTTTCTTTCCCTTTAATTCTGGACTCAGCAAGAGGAGAAACTGCTGCAAAAGGTCCTACAAAAAATTATTCTGCCAGTTTGCAATTGTAATCTGTTTCAAAGAACATTGTCTATACCTAGAAAAATGGTTACAAAAGTGCCTATGAGTGTATTTTTATATTACTAATAAAACATTGTCTTTACTGATATGTTTAAAAAATAAATGCCAGTTAGTGAAACTCACCCACTTTTTTTTTTCCAGCTCTTGAAAGCACAGCAGTGACTCGGGTATGATAGGTCAGCTCGCATTAGCTGAAGAAATACCTTTACAGCTGGTAATTTCTTTAAAGTCCACGTATTTTTGGCCATTAGTTCTTTTAGGCTTTCCAGTCCTTTGGCTGGAAGGTTGGCAACAGCTGTTCTGGAGATGTCACTAAGAAAGAAAAAGATGACTAGATCAGATTTTTTTTCAGGTTGTTACAGTTCTTCAGGAGTTTCTTCAGGAGTTTTACCATAAACAAATACTAAGGAGATGGGGATTTCATATTGCCTTGTTATGTTCTGACTATTCAAATTCAAGGTAGGCCATTCAATTCTCTGTGATTTTCACTCTTTTCTCTTGTCTTTAATGTCTTATAGCACAAAATATAATTATGAAGAAATATGACTTGTAAAAATATTGTACCTTTAAAATCAACCAGATAGAAATGCATATGCAGCCACACAGTTTTAAAAATCCTTTAAAGAAATCACATCTTCCATTGGAAGAGTTTATTTCCTTAGGCTTTAGATTCTTTTTAACCTATTGGCACACTTCAGTAGAAAGCACTGCATTTCCTAAAAGAATATTCTCTATGTACTCTAATTAAAATCTTCTATCTTAGTCCATCCTGAATCTCTCAGAAAACTGAGTATTATGTTTGTTGCTTTCTCCTTGTCTGCTGAGGTGGACTTATGAGAGAGATGATGCACAGTTGATGGGAGTGGTGGCTTTCCTTTCAGACTGCCAGGTGAATGTCAGCTGGTCCTGCTATTGTTTTCTACTCAGTTTTTGCTTTGTCCCAAAACCTCTTCTAGTGACACTTGAAGTTAAGATGTTTTTAGAGTTACAGTCTGTGAAAAAGTAAACATGTAAAAAGGGTTCTAGGGTAGGAACATTGTTTAAGCATTGTTTTATCATGAACATCCTCATAATAAATAAATCCGTGCTTTTCTACACTTTCTTATCCCTCTAGAAGTCTTGCTCACTGTCTGGTTTCTTGCACTCAAAAGGAAATTAGAACTGATTTTATGCTTTAAACAAATTTTAAATGTCTACAACATTTGGGTTTGCTCTATTTTTTTTCCCCCCTTTTGATTTGTTTGTATTTGTTTTTAAATTGAGTTAGAAAATGCTGGTCCTTTTTGTAGAAGGACTTTTTCACTTCTAAAAGCTCCCCTGCTATCATGTGTTCTTTAATATGTCACAACTATTTAATTTCAACTGCATAAAATTCTTTTTTCTTCTTCTGGAGTCCTTTTTGAAAGGTGTTTCTACCAACAGCCTGAACTGGCTCTTAGAAGAGTCTGAATATTGCCTGCTATCGTTTTACCTTCTAAAGAATCACAGAGTAGTTGAGTTTCCACACCATCCAGTTTGACCTCCTTGATCAAAACAGGGCCAGCTGGAGCAGGTTGCTCTGAGCTGTCCCCCATTGGCTTCTCAACATCTCCAGGTCAGGAGACTCCACAGCCTCTTTAGCAATGTGTTATGGCATTTGACCACTCTCACAACAAAAAATGTTTTTTCAGATGTATGATGAGGTCCCCTCTCAGTCATTTCTTCTCAAGGCTGAACAGGTCCAAGTCCCTCAGCCTTCTGTTGTGAGAGAGATGCTCCAGACCCTTGATCATCTTTGTTGCCCTCCACTGGACCCGCTCCAGGAGTTCAAGTCTCTCTCGTCCTGAGGAGCCCAGAACTGGACACAGCACTCCAGCTGTGGCCTCAGCAGGGCACAGTAGAGGGGCAGGATCACCTCCTTTGACCTGCTGGCAATGCTCTTCCTCATGCACCCCAGGACACCACTGGCCTTCCTGGGCCCCAGGGCACACTGCTGGCTCATGGACAGCTTGTTGTCCACTAGGACCCCCTTGTCTTTCTCCACAGAGCTGTTTCCCAGCAGGTTGGCCCCCAGCCTGTAACAGTGCATAGGGTTATTCCTTCCCCAGGTGCAGGACCCTGCATTTGCCTGTGTTGAATTTCAGACAGTTCTTCTCTGCCCATCTCTCCAACCTGTTGAGGTCCTTCTGAAGGGCTGCACAGCCCTCAGTGGTATTGGCCACTCCTCCCAGCTTTGTGTTATCAGCAGAATTACTGAGGAGTTATCTGCCTCTTAATCGAAGTCACTCTGCAATTTCATGGTCCCTATAGCCATGCCTGTACCCAACCTTCACACCTCCAACAAGGCCTTCCATGTTTCTTAATGTAATGTCAGTCAGCATACCATTCCTTGTGGGATCCTCCGCTACCTTTGACAGGAAGCTGTCATCAGTGTTTTCCAGGAATCTCCTGGACTATTTATGCTTTGCTGTGTTGCTTATATTGATTGTGTCAATATCCTAGGGAGGGTGCAAAGGGATGCCCCATAGTCCTGTCTTGTGGTTATATCTTTGCTTGTACTTACTGGAGTCGGCCCCTCTTACGTCTCCCTTTACTCCTTGGGTAGTTGCTATAGCTCTCTCCTTTCCACACCTTATCTCTGTTGAGTCTGGCTATGCCCCATTCCCCTTCTAATGTAGTTCAAAACTCCCATAACAAGCACTGCTAAGTCCTTTTCCGCCTTTGAGACATTTTATAGAACTCTTCTTCTGCAGCAAAACATCTTGGTAAATTAGATCTTGGGATAGATCTTACCAAGACAAGGCTGGCCTTTCAGCAACCCTCGTGGGTCTCCATCAAGTCCTCATGGTGGTGGCAGCTATCTGCAGGTAGGTTAAAGGCTGTTTGAAAGGGAAATTACAACTCACAAACACTTGAGAGTTCTTTGAAGATGTACTGGCATAAGCTTATGGAGAAAGATGATCATGTTTGTGCAATGAATTGGGAATTCTGACAAGCCTTGATAAAATCAGATATCAAGGGCTGTTGAGGTAACTAATCTGTTATGTGACAAGGGGAATGCCTCTCCTGGATTAATTGAAAAATAAAAGAGCAGGGTAAAAGCCTGAGAACAGGTGACAAGATTTCATGCTAGAGAAAGAATGGAAAGTTAATTGGTATCTGAATATACAGGTCATTGCAGCAGGGCCCACAGAGGTGAGGCTGGTGCTGGTACTGCTGAAATGCTCATAATCAGTCTGGAAAGGAAGTGAGAGTAGCTGCAACAAAGCTTTTTTCTGGCACAAAGTAATACAAGGTCGTGAAATCTAGACCTGATTGTCTAAAGAAGCAGAAGGCTCCTACAGTAGTTGATGACTGAGCCGAAAAACAATATGCTTCAAAAATAATGAATGTAAAGTCCATTTAGGAAAAAGCAATTTTAACTTTACATGGATGACAATGGGGTTTAATTTAGGAAGGTTCACTCTGGAAGGTTCTTGGAGTCCTCTGCAAATGTCAGGCCAGTGCTTTTAGTAATGTTGAACGAAAATAGACTGCTAAGAATTCTTGGGAAAGTAAGAAAATAGAACAAAAAACTTTCATAAATCTAGTATGATTGTAACTTAAATATCTGCAGTTCTAAAAATATGCAGTTATAATAAGAGCATGGAAAGCTGCAGCTAGGATTATAAAAATATCAAGTTGTTTATAGATGAAGTAATAAGGTACAGATAAGAACCTTTCTCTTGGGAAGAGCTACATTTGGAAGCAGCAGTAGTAGACTACAGTGCCATGCAGATTGCAAAAAAGGTGATTGGTAATGATTATTCACTCCTGCGAGATGAGTTTTGGAACACTTAAGAATGTGAGGCAAACAACTTAAAAATAAGAGAAGGCATAATTTTTCACACAAGTGCATCATTGTGAAAATTAGTGCTGTGGTTCATCATGTAGACGAAAAAGCTAGTTAACAAGGACAATATACCTTTTTGGTTTGGTTCTTTTCAGAGTTGTGTAACATTGCCATCAGAAATGTCTGGGTCAGCAAGAACACCCTGGAGGACAAGGGCTTGTGCTTTGGAAACAGCTTCTGAGAGGAGCTTCTCTGGGTGTAGAGGGTACAGCTCCTGGAGAGCTGCGAACAGAAGGGAGCCCAGGGCTCCAGTTGTGGAAACAATTTCCCAGGGAGCAGAGGTGAACATGCAAAGTCTGTGGCAACTCCGAGTGTTACCAAGTGATGTTAAAAAGTCTGAAAGAAACATCTGTTCAGTGCAAAGAAAGGGCTTGGAAGAATTAGTTGAAAGATTGTCATTTCTGTTCTACCTTACCAAATCCTGTGATTTCTTTATGTATGTGCCTATGGGTGTATATTTAAGCAGACAGGTATTGTAGGTTTTGTTTTCAAACACTCTGTTTGATCCTGGGGAGCTTGGGGAAAAGTTACAGGAACAGATGCCTTGAAGTTCTTGTTGATTTAGGATTAATTCTGGTGCAGGGCTAGCAATAGATACTTTGTCCCACCCATGGGCCATATTGAATACAATGGCTCAGAAGCTTGGAAGTTTCCAAAATCCCAGTTTGGGAAGCTCCTAAACTGCTGGTGTGTGTTGTCTGCCAGCAAGAAGTCTTGTGACCTCTCTGTACCACTGCTGTCGTAAATCAAAAAGCTTCCTGGGAATCTGGTGATAATTTGTCTCCCAATAGAAGATAATTTCTTAGTTACTCTACCTAGGTCCACTCTTTGTTGTGTGTGTGTCAGCTGGCCAAGAGGAAAGTGTGGGATTCTCAGGGGTTTTTTTACCTTACAAATCTAGTCTTGATGATTATTTAATCAGATTCACAATCTACTTCAAGCAGCATAGCAGCTGTCTTCAAACTAGATTAAAAAGATCCATAAATAATTACTAATTCTCACAGCCATGTGAATCCAAGTAGTTGGAGTTGTCAAGACTATAGTATCTGTGCCTTCATATAGAATCTTCATATATCTGTGCATTCGTATAGAAGACACATTTTCCTGAATGATTTCTTTGTGTGCCAGTGTGTAGAATCATAGAATCATTAAGGTTGGAAAAGACCTTTAAAATCATCAGTCCAACCATCAATCTAGCACCCACCATGTTCACCGTGTCCTCAAGTGCTATATCCACACATTTTTTGAACACTTTCAGGGACCTTGACTCCACCACTTCCCTGGGCAGCCTGTTCCAATGCTTTACA
>WAAG01035184.1:21893-33337 GCA_013390105.1 Tichodroma muraria | reverse complement strand
GTTTTATATCAAAATTTATTTCATTTCAACATGGCTGTACAATAGAGTACATGAAGGGGGGAAGAGAAAGAAAATACTCATTTCGGCAGTCAGCTATGCTGCTAAAATGGACTTACTAGCAATGACCCTCAAAAGCTTTCATCATTCTAAATTACTACAGACCCACCTGCATTCTTCTGTCACAGTTGCTTTACCAAAAAAAGGTATAAAAGGAGCATCATTTCCAACCTTCACAAAATAAAGCCTAGGACTATACTAAGCTTCTAAGAAAACAACTTGCCTAAGTGGAAAGAAAAATTTTGAAGGGTAATTCTTAACCATATAGACATCATTATTTGCTCTTCCAAATGTAAAGCACAAATTGTGTTAAGAGTTATTAGCAGTATAGAGAACAAGCTCCACTCATATTATCCTTCCTAATGAGGAAGCTTTATTTTAATGCTATGTTTTAAGTACCATAATATTTGCAAAAACGTTCTCGAATTCCATCCAAAAAGTCAATCTAACTCCTAGTCTGGAAGTACGTAAGTAAACTAAGCCAAGTGTCTGAGCTTTCATAAATTGCATTAGAGAGATTTCAGAATCTTACCATTGTTCTGTTCAACTGTCATGAGGTTATGCTTGGCTTTCACTGATGCCTCAAACGTGTCCACATTTTCCCGTTCATACTCCTTAACATCAGCAGCAACTCTTTCTAGGATGTCGTCAGGAGAATTTGAGCGACTACGTGTACTACTTTGAGGGCTGCTTGGTTCAGATGGTACAGATATGTTGCTGTCTTCTGTCTGGCCTTTGTATTTCTACAAAGAAATTCAATTTTTAATCTCACTGTTACCCCTCATCACAATTTAAACATTTTCATATTCACCCTTTCAATGGTTCAGGCTTTCAGCTGAAACGTTAATCTTTGCTTTTATAATCACAGATGTCTATAAAGACAACAGATTATTTTCAGAATGGGATACAACTTCTCAAAATTCAATTTGTCACAATGCACCACAGCCCAGACCATAAGACTGAAACATCCATGTGTGTTCTTTAGGTCTTTACATTTCTGTAAAAAGAGATTATTAATGAATATTAACTATTTGGTTACGCACAACAAAATGTCAGCAGCAACAAATTTATTACTAAACCGTCCTGGCACACAAACACTGAAATACAGTCTTTGAAGACAAATTAATTATTTTATATCCTACATTCTAGAATATTTCCCATCTTTTTAGTGTTATGGTACAGAAAAGTAGCTTTTAGATTCAGTTTTTTTATGTGAACTGGAAATCCTATTTATTCATTAATTTGTGTTGAAAAATTTCAGAAGCATTAAAAAACTTCAAACATCATCTTTACAATTTTTGTTACCTTTAGGTACTATGAAATTATACAGATCTCACTTCCTATCCCAAAAGGTAAAACTCAAGATGAAGAAATGCTGCTACCACTCAGTTGTTAAGGTTGAACTATTCAATAATACAAGCAGAGGTTTTTCTATTTAAGTTATCCAGCTCTGCAATTTGCTTCCAGCCTGCACCAACATTAGGTGTAACCAATCTTTAAAAAGAATTTATATGGTTTGGCTCAGTCATAGTTGTGAAGGATTTTACAATGGGCTTTGCATAAAACTCAAACCATGAACAGTATTTTTAGTGCTATTTAAAATAAGCAGTACATTAAAGTCAGTGATTTTGTGCCTGATACTAAATAAATACACAACACCATTTTGCTTGCTATGTTCTAATTGCGTTCCAAATCCCACCTCTGAAAAGAAATAGCTGACTTGTACTGTACAATGACATTTGGCCCTTTTGGCCACAGCTCATTTCAGGGGTCTTGATCACACATTACACCTGTGATTACTGCGACCTTGTTACCTGGAGTAAGATGGTCATGCAACTCACATGTGCTCTTAGGCAGGAACCCATGACAGTGGCTTTACAAAATTTTGGAAATTGACAAGGACAACTTTTACTTGAAACAAACTGAGCAGTTTGGTTAATCGATATATAACTTACTGTTACACTAATGTTATTATATCAATGATACAGCTACAGAGAAAACCTACAGATGAAGATAACTGAAGAACATTTTTGACATGTCTTAAGACCATCAGAGAATGTTTAACTGTAGCAAAAAATGACTCACAGAAGAGTCACTTCAATTTTAAAAGCAATGCTATGACAATAGAAGTGTAGAGTTTCAGAGAGACTAACATTTACAATGAACTAACTGGAAAAATACAGCAATAGGAATTACTGCTGTAATGTTGCAATAGGCAAAGAGCCTTCCTTTACCCTGACATTTTACACTAAAACCACAGAATTAGTTCATGTACCTGAACAATTGCTTGCCGCTGTAATCTCCTTTGTCTTATCTCTGCTTCTTCATCCTCTTCTTCCAAATCAAAGTCTTCAAGACTAAGAAAATACGATTTTTTTATAAAACTTCATAAACATCTAATTATCTACTGAATTTTACCAAGTGCAGTTTCTTGGCATATAAAGCATAGCATATATTATACAATAGCTGTTCAAGGGACTGAGAAAGCAATGATGTATTAAATCCCACTGCATATATTTACGTTTCCTTACAAAGATGATTTCTGTCTTGGTATCTCATTGGGACTTTCTGTATTCCATTTTTAATTGTGAACAATTAACAGTCCTCTTCTAAAAGACAACAAACGAACAAAAAAACCTTGTTCCTTTTCACTGCAGCATCATTTTCCCTTAATAATTTGATTAAGAATGCATACTCTTGCACAATTGAATAAGCAGATGTCTAGGAAATATAAACACCATGTGCAGACAGCAGTTAATCCTTTCAGGTATTAAAGCTTTTCCTCAAGCAGTAAGCTTTAGTAATCAGACCAAAAGTTTTCACAAGATACTGATCAAATTGAATTTAAAAACCTAAAGATGTATCCTCCCCTCACATCTGCCCACTAGCCAACAGGTCTTGGTATTTTTTGCATATTCTGAAGTTTTTCAGATTCTCACAACACTAATTTGACAAGATCACAAGTACAAAGACATGATTATGGTTTTAGATGACAACTCAAAACTACACCATGAAGATAAAAGTTAGTTCAATCCTGGTATCAGTGGAACTGCATGTTATAAATAATCACTCTAAGTTAGAAATATAGTCTTACTTTTCATCTGATGAAGACTCCTGCTCAGCTTTCATGCCCTCAGAAAGACTACCTTTAAATTTGTCTTCTTTAACTTTGCTTCTGCTCCTACGTCTGTGGCCACCACGTGACCTGGACCTCCTTCGAAGGCGAGATCTACTTCTCCGGCCTCTATCCCTGTTTGATAAGAACAAGAGATTTGGATTTTGGGAGGGTTGTTTTGGTTTTCTTTAAGAAAAGAATGAAAAACTTTTCAGAAAACATGAAGACACACAATGATTCCAAGTAATGAAACGATTTAATTCATGGAGGACCAAACAAATTTAACTGTGCTAGCACATATTAACATGGACAAAAAAAAAAATAGCATGGTCATTTCACACATAAGATAGAAATCCTGATTCCTCCTGTAGTATCTTACAAAATACACTTAAAACCACAGGGTGTCTTTACCTCCTCCTCGGAGATCTACTCCGCCTTCTGGGAGATCGGCTACGTCGAAGGGGTGTTCGAGACCTCCTCCTAATGGGAGACCGAGACCTTCTTCTGGATGGGGACCATCTGCTGGGTGGGCTGACATCCTTGGATCTCTCACGCCTAGACAAAATGTCGTCCCTGGTCCGTGTTCTTAAAACAGAGGAAGAGAGTGGTAGCAAAAATCAGGAGCAAGCTGAAAACAAAAAAAATCCGTTCCCTCTAGAAACTCACTTGAAAAATCTTACTGCAGGTGAGCGACCACCAGATGGGCTTCTGAGGGAGGGCTGGATAAGTAGGCTGCAGAGCTGGCTGCCCCTCCTGTGTGCCCCTCCCACCCTGGGAAGTGTGTGCCCATACAAAGATCTAGTTCGGGACGAGTCTGGAAACAGCTCGTTAATTACTACCACGGAGCTAAGAGAGGTTTTAAAACAAAGCTTGTGTTTAGGTCTTAGATAAATAGTGGCCTGTTTTCATGCTTACCAGAAACAGTACTGAAACAATACCTAAACCCCAAAATCTTAATTCTTGAGAATTATTTCACCAACTTCCCACCATGCTATTGAAATTTAGGCTTAGGATCACACTACTTCACAGTAGTGACAATAATGTCTGTTTCAATTTGAGCACTACAACTGCATGGCTTTAACATTTCACACATTCTAAAAGAGCAGATGAAAACTAGAATTCTTACCTAAAATCTAAACTATCCCTTCTCAAACTAAAAAAAAAATTCAAGTCTGATGCTACACACACTATTCAAAATTTGTTTATTCTTGCCTACACAGACTCACAATTATTCAAGAAAAAAAAACCCTGATGGGATTACAACATTAAAAAGCTTAACTGCATGACAGCAACAGCTCAGTCAAAAACTGGAAAGAATATAAATTAAAAATTTAACAACCACTCTAATGAGGCTGCATTAGAAACTGGAAAATAGTTTTACACCATTTCAAAAGAAATGTTGCTACTCTTTTTTTTCCTGCTCCTTATTTTTGATTTTTGAATCCAACTTTATTTTAAAATCAAGTTGGAACAACTCATTACAGGTGTTATATCTCATCAATGAACAAAGTATCTTGGGTCTGAAAGACTAATTCCACCCATTCTGTGATTTTTTTCTTTTGAGACTGCTACATCAGTTGTTTTGAGACTGCTACAGACAATGAATGATCAGCCATACAGAACTAATGCAAAATAGTAAACAGTGAGGCAAAAGGAAAATCTATGCATGTGCAAAGTACTGGCAGTTTCTGCAAGGAATTACTGTACTCAAATGCTGGAGTAGCACAATACCTTTAGCCCAATTAGTTTATATGAAGTTTGTGGGAACAATATTACATAAAAAGGCACAGGATGAAGAGTTCCAGGCTTCCTGACTAACAGAGTGGTTGTACTGCCAAAACCCAATCAAAGTATCTGTTACAAAAAACTAAATTAGTTCAGAGATCACAGGGATGAGACAAAAAGTGGAAGATGATTAAGAACTCATAGTAACATCACATAACGTGTAACTCCAGTCAAAGACCTGAGAAGTGTCTTATAAGAGTAGAACACTGAAAACAAACTTGAAAAATGAAATTACTGGGAATTTTGTGTATTTTTATTTGTTAAAACTGTTCATTAAAGCTCCTGAAATTCTCTGGCAGTTTCAGTAACTACAAGTAGTTAAAACTTGAACACAGGTGGAATTAATTCAGATGTCTTACAAGGAGAGATTATTCCTGCTGATCTGCAAACACCTCCAGCAGAAAATATTTTACTAGTCCCCCACTCACATGCTGCTCACCACGCAGTTACAGAAGTACGAATTTGACAGCAAAATTCTAGACACATGCATCACTTGAAATAAGTGTCTAGACAACCAATTCAAACTGGCTGCAATGCAAGCTGTCAAGAAAAATTGAAAACTTAAAGAAGCAAAATGTCGCCGAGGAAAAGTCAACTACTATGCCAGAAAAACTCAGTGGTTGGGCCGACACATTCCTGATTCACCAGAAAGCAGCCAGACAAACTGGTAGCATTTACAACACTTGCTTGATCGGGTTAGCATCACTGGGACCATTCTACAAAGTACTCAGAGATACCCTGTACCTGAAACCAGAGTAACCTTCAGTGATTCAGGCTGAAACTTTCACATTTTTAGGTGCCTATTTGCTAAGCTTTGTCATTCTAACTCGTTTTAAATTCAAACTTCTTTGTTCTCAGATTGGGTGAAGCTAAACCCCCGATACAAAGTTTAAAATTGTTCATTAGCCAATGCTGAACTCTTCTGACTCTTAAACTTCTTACAGCTAATGAATTAACTTCCAAAAATGCATACACTTATATTGTTCTTTTCTTGGAAACTTGCCACCCAGCCATTATTAGCTTTCAAATTTCAAGGTAACTGCTTTCGCCAAGACTACACCAATACACTAAATAGATTTACATCCTTCTCCTTTAAGTGTATGCAAAATATGGTAATTACATACGGCAGTCCAATAACAAAGAAACATTACCATCCCGCTAGCAAATGAAAATCCACACTATTTTAAAGAAAAAAAAAAAGACTGGGAAGGACATCTTGATATAAAAATTTGCTAACATTCACACATACTGACTCTACCTATCATTAGGGCTTTTTTTGAGGGGAAAGAGGGGCTAATTATCGACTTTTTGCCAACACTAACATGTAAGGCCAGGGAGGATTCTCATTTCACAGAAGTTTTGGAAAGCAACAGAACTACTAACAAAGAAACAAAATAGAAGCCAAATTCTGAATCCAACCAGCGATAAAAAGGAGAACACAGTTACAAAACCTGTTCCCAGCAAGAGTGTGAGTAGCAAATAACTTAGCACTTTAACAACCACAAGATGAATTTGCATATCTGACAGCTGGGAGGAATAGTTGTTTAAAAAACTGAATACATACAAAGTAAGCTCATGATATAACGTACAATCTGATTACCTTTTTTAACACCTATTTTCTGAATAAAACGAGGAGATAAACACCAAACTAGAAGATAGTTCATCCCATAAAGCATTTTTGTGATGGCTCATGACACCTTTAAGTTACCTGGGAGAAGAAAGACGCCTCCTTTCTGATTCTCTTCTTTTTCTTTCTGCAGATCTACTCCTCGCTCTTCTAACCGGAGACCGGGTTCGAGAGGGGGATCTACTCTGTTTAGATCTACGATCATTAAAGAGAGGGGATCTGCTTCTTCTTGACTTTTCACGCTGTTTGGGAGATAAGCTTCTCCCTTTTGGGCTACGGCCAGGTCGTCTGGGGGACCTGTTTTCTTTCCCTGAAGAAGCATCTTTAGAAGGAGATTTAATTGGCTTTTTTTCTTTGTCAGTCTCTGATCTCCTAGGTTTTCTATCTTTGGACCGTGATCTTCTATCTTTGGATTTGCTTCTTAGTTCTGCTGGAGATTTAGATTTTCTACCACGATCTCTGCTTTTGCTTTCATTTACAACTGGAGACTTTCTGCGGTCTCTTGATTTACTTTTATCATCAGCCTTATTTCTATCCTCTGGAGGAGACTTAGACTTTCTGTTTTTCTCCTGAGATCTCCTCTTAAGTATTGGAGACCTAGATTTCCTTGTCTGATCTTGAGACTTACTTCTCTTATAAGGACTTTTGGATTTCCTCCTTTCTTTTGACTTGCTTCTAGTAGCCTTCTCTTTGACTCCATCAACTCCTGCCTTGGCTTTCTTTTTGTCAGACCTGTGCCTAGTCCTTTCTTTTGATTCACTCTTACTTGCTTTCTTGGAACTAGTTTTATTGTCCACAGGTTCTAATTTCCCCTTAGTATTTGACTTCGTTGTAGGTCTTGTTCCATTTCGTGCTTTTTCATTAATCTCCCCCTCTTCTTCAGATCCTGACTCATAACCTTGTAATATTAATCCCATCCCAGACTGGACTTTTCCTTCCATTAATTCGTTTTCAAGTTCAGCTTTCAGCAATGCTCTTTGTTTCTCTAAGTCTTCCAGAGGAGCCAAAAAATCAATTTTAGTTCTTTTAGCTGGTCCATCTTCTTTGTCAGAGGCATCAGCCACCTCTTTCCATTTATGTTTCTTATGTTTGTGTCTGTGTTTATGTTTTTTGTCCTTATCATCTTCTGAAGAATGTTTATGTTTCTTGTGTTTACTTCGGTGTTTGTGTTTCTTTTTTTTGTGTCGGCTGTGCTTGTTTTGAGGTTGGTCTGCCTCTGACACTTCCCCATTTTCTTCATTCACACTTTTCTCGGATGCTTCAGCATCCTCAACCCTGCAAAAAATAAAGAGATCAGTACTATAAACTCACTGTAGTCCCTTATCTCATGTTAAGTAGACTGCCTATTATGATAGAAACTAATTGGCATTTATTCACCTACCTTTGGGAGAATTAAAAATGTACCACTAATTTAAGTAAGTAAGTCATAACAGATAGGCTTCGTCAGGAACAGACAGCTACGGCTGCAGAAAGAAATAGTGCGGAAGGAACAGACAGCAAATGCACTGACAAAATCAAATGTGTGGATGGAATCAATGCTTATGCCTTTACATTCAATTCTGACCTATCTGTTAATAGCACACAACAGTTCTGAATATTTATTTGTGAGTCCATCATCATCTGTATCACTTTCTGCTCCACTCCAATACCTAACCCAAGCTATGCCTTTTACAAATATTTTCAAGTGGCAGAAAACAGTTGGGCTCTAAAGATGAAAATTTCTTTCAAGGTATGATGCTGACCACCTTAAGAAACCTTCTTGCAAAATCTTACGCAGAGCTATCTAATTCTCTTAGCTGCAATTTTTCTAACTGTATGCACCTGTTGGAAAATCAAGAAATGTTCTTACACATTTATATTATTTATGCAATACAGGGAACACTATTGAGGAACAGGATAAATTAAGGAGGTCTAATTTCAGAGCAGCTTCTGATAGTATGCAGCAGATTAGCAGCTCCAAAAAAAAGTGGTAATCTTGACACCTGTAAAATGCCATTGACCAAAACAGCTGAAAATATGTCTAGAGCAGTAATTAATATATTATTAAAATAATATACAGTGTTTCTTCTAAAAAGAATATTTTCAATTAACTATAATTTCTCCAAATAGTAACTTCAAAAAATACAAAATTCAGTCCTGATGCATTATCTTCCCTAGCCACTGAAACTGAAAGAGGGTTTTTTACAGTGTTTATCAAATACCTCCTGATCTCCTTCAGAACATCAATTAAGTTACTGTCTGTGGTAATACAGACATTTGCCTTTTGAAATTATATTATAGGTGCCAGAGCTCACCTTTCTGCAAACTCACCCCATCTAAACTACAGTTCTGAAATTTACTAGTTACCACTTTAATAAATTAAACACAGCTCTTTCCTGTATACTACGCTTCATTAGGTGAAAAGAAATCCCCCAAACACAACAGTTAGGAGCAGCGGGTGAACGTACACAGAAACGCGGAAATTATCTTCTGAACTCTACTGGTTTAATGACAGTTGTTTCTGAAGAGTATGATCAATATTCTGGTCCAATAAATGTATTAGAGATATGCTAAGCCAGACCTAAAGGACAGCACCAGCACCTCACTAGAAATTTGATTAGTGTCTTCCTAATTAAGGACAGGATCTTCAAGCAGTGCACATTTACTCTCTCCTGCTTGAGTTAAGGCAAATTCTTTTACTAGTAAATAAAACTGACTTTTCTGCAAAGTACACTAAAATCATTTGCTAAAACCGTTAAAACTTTACTAAAATGAAATTCTGAACTTCCAAATGGAACAAACTGTTTGAGTTAACAAAATAAAGTATTCAGAGACTTAACCAAGCAGAATGCTGCTTGTCTTTTACGTTTTTATTACTACTTCTGCTTACTAAAGGCATACAGAAAGGTGTTTTTCTTAATTGCTTACTCTTGACACTCCACACCATTATAAGAGAGTATCAGAACAAAAGAGGAAAAACTGGCTTAAAAAGAGCTTATTTTATTTTGATCTTGGCATAAAAAAGAATTAAAGAAGTATTAAATGCAAAACTTCTTCAACTTGGATTTGCCGTCCTGAGCAAGTCCATCTGTGACATAAGTGGGGAAATGAGACAAGGAGAATTTAAAGGAACTATGTGCCTTTCAAAATTTCTTTTAGCTGGATCCAGGATCCTGTGTAAGTCCTTAGTTAACACATTAAAGGTACTTCAAGTCATTATAAAAATATTAAAGACAATACAAATCACATCTGTTCAAGCTGTTCCAAGTAAGTCTTCCTTCTCTTAACAGCAGAAAGTGACATCAAAATATTTAAAGAAGTTATTTTGTTATTGTATGCATTTTGGAGTTATGTAATAGCCTCATCTCAAATTCTGGAAAAGCCAGCTAGTAGCTAAGGTGCCAGATGAGACACATCACCCCAGCAGTATCTCAGGCCACTACAGGCTGCCAACACAACCGCCAGCTGTCTTTGTACCTCAACAATAAAATTAGGTTCATTAATATGCAAAAAACAGTTCAAGTTTTCTTCATGTACAGGGATACATCTATTTCAAGCAACTTCATTAAATTGCAGATAAACTTTTACTTCAGTTAAATGCTTCAGAGGTATAATGACATGATAAAAAAACCTTTTAAGAATATTTTAGAAGGTGATGAAGCATGTCTACATGTTTAGGTGCTAATGGCTTTAAACAGAGAGGAACTGTGACATGAACTTGTTACAGCCCTATTTTTTCCTATTTTTGAATTCAAGGAGATTTACAGGAAGTTCATAAGGATGTGCAGTGAATTCACCCATCTTTTCCTTCATACAGGGTTCCTATCATCAGCTTCTATGTTATTACTTTCTCTCTACAATACTAAATGCAATTTTTCATGTGCACGCATTTTACACGGCTCCCGTGTACTCCCACTTCTTTTCCTCGCCTGTTCTCTACTCCCAGGATAAACAATAAAATCAAGCCTCAAATCAAAACTCTTTAAGAAGAAAAAACACAGAAAGCAATTTATATAGCTAAAATATTAATGTAGTAAAGAGGAGCGATAGAGCAAGCATTAGAACGTTAACTCCCAGCAGAATTTCCAGAAGATTGTTCACGAGCTCCTGAGTGTGGACAAACCCAAACCTCACGGCACTAACCGGGGTGCCTGGAAAACGCACGCCCGGGAGCCCCGCTCCGGCGGGGAGGCGGCGGCTCGATCTTCGCTTCCCAACGGGAGCCGGGACTTGCCAGTCATTTCGAGGGCTGGAAGGAGGGGCTGGCGGCAACAAATCACTTTCTGCTTCCACCAGCACGGGCACTTTCTATACCGCGAGAGCGGCCGGGGCCCGGGGGAAGGAGGGAGGGAAGAGGGTTCGCCGCAGGGCGGGCAGCGGCTCGGGGGCCCCAGGGCAGCCCCGCGGCACCCGCCGGGCCGGAGCCCTCCGGCNCCCCCCCCGCCGGTCCGGAGCCCTCCGGCCCCGCTCGGATAGGGTGTGGGGGGGTGCGTGTACGTCTGAGTGGCGGGGGGGATCCCGGGGAGCGCCGGCCCGGATGGGCCTCAGGGATGCCCGAGCCCCGCGCGCCCGGGCGGGCAGCGGCCTCGCAGCCACGCGGAGGATGCGCATCCCTCCCCCGCGTCCCTCTGCCCCACGTCCCCCGCGCCAGCGGCAAACCCGGTTCGCCGGCGGCAATCCCGGCTCCCCGCTGCCGGAGCGCCACCAGGGCGGGAAGGCGCACGCGGGACTCCCGGGGACACGCGCCCGCCGCCGCTTCCCTTCCCTTCCCCCCTCCCCCCGCGCGGCCCTCCCGAATCCACGGGCGGATCCAGCGCCCCAG
Organism: Tichodroma muraria; assembly: GCA_013390105.1. Taxonomy (NCBI): domain Eukaryota; kingdom Metazoa; phylum Chordata; class Aves; order Passeriformes; family Sittidae; genus Tichodroma; species Tichodroma muraria. Next base: position 21,952 of record WAAG01035184.1, on the reverse strand, counting down.
GCCCCGCCGGGCCGCCTCGTCGCGGGGCCAGCGGCACCTACAGCAACGCCTCTTACCCG
>WAAG01035184.1:0-21888 GCA_013390105.1 Tichodroma muraria | reverse complement strand
CCTACAGCAACGCCTCTTACCCGAAGCGGCCGCCTTCCCCCATCCTCCTCTCCATACCCCCTTCCTCCTCCTCCTCCTCCCTCGCCACTTCCACCCGGGCCGCTTCTCGTCGTCCCCGTCCCGTGCGTGTTTCCTCCCCACCCCAATCCCCTCGCCCGCGCTTTTCCCTCCAGCTCCCTTCTCCTCCTCCCCAAAGCTCCAGGGTGAGGAGCCTCCCCCCCTCCAGCCGGTCCTTACTCGGGCGGTCGCTGCTCGGGCTCGGCCGCGGCGGCCATTTTGAACTTCCGAACTCCTTCGCTGCCGCCGCCGCCGCTGGGAGGGGGCGGGGGGAGACGCGGGGCCGGAAGTGAACCCCGCGCGCGGGGCCGGGAGCGCGAGGGAGGCTCCGCCCCCCCGCCTGTGGGGGCGGCCGTGGGGAGGAGGCGGCGGGAACGGAACCGGCCGGGAGTCAGCGGCGTTGGATGAGGTATTGGCAGAGAGCTCTTCGCCGTGAGGACCCTGCGACACCGGGACGCGTTTCCCAGAGAAGCTGTGAATGCTCCATCCTTGGGAGCGTTCAAGTCTGGTTTGGCCGGAGCTCTGAGCAGCCTGAGCAGTGGAAGGGTATCCCTGCCTTGTCCCTGCGCGTGGCAGGGGCTGGAACTGGGTGATTTTTAAGGTCCCTTACAACCCAGGCCATTCTGTAATTAATTCTATGATCCTGTTGAAAGGCATTGCTCCGCCCAATTTGCCTTTCCAGGCTGGGCCTGGCTGTGCCGGGCTGCAGGGGAAGGGTCGGTGCGTTCGGGGCCGGGATGCGGGGCTGTGTCTGGGTGCGCTGTGCTGGCTCCTGCACTGGAGAGTTTCTCGCCAGCATTCTCGTCTTTTAAAGTGAGTGTTAGATTTAAGATGACTGCTGCCTGTCTCCTAACAGGAGCTGTTATAAGCTTAACACAGAAATGCCATAACGTTGTTACCCTGTATTTAATTTTCAGTTTTAACAGGTGATTTGAGCGCTCATTTATGGCATCATTTTTTCTTATGCTGGACCCTCATTTCTTTCAGATAGTCATAAAATCTGCAGATATCCCTAGGGCTGGAGTCTGAATCTGAATGTCGTTGCTCCCCAGACTGGATAAGATTCTTGAAATCATGAAGTGGATTTTAACTCTTTTGTTTATTGTCTTTTCACAGATTCACAAAATAGTCTGAGGTGTAAGGGATCCACAAGGATCCTCGAGTCCAGCTCTTAAATAAATGGCCCGTATGGGGACTGCACCCACCACCGTGGTGTTACCCAGCACCGTGCTCTAACCGACTGCAACTATGGAAAGTTAACGAATTTAACTACAAATACCAGTGTGTTCTGTCAATGAACCCGCACATCGCCATGAGGACATCACAACATCCCAGTTGTATGCTGCTCTGCTTGAGGATTTTGAAGCCCAGATTGCCTGGTCTGGTGGAAATATTTCTGGTGGAGATATATGGGTGCATGCTTTGCCATTTCACAAGCAGGATCAAAAGTAAGATCAGGATACACCAGGCCTCAAATGTGTGAAACTGATATGGTGTGCCGAATTTCAGGCTGCCCTAAAATGGACCAAGGTAAAAATGAGTTATGTAGCATTAGAGATGAAAAGATTGAAAACAAAGGATCTCTTGCATAAAATTACTGTCTTGTTGCCTGTGTATCAGATTCTTTAAAATAAGAGTCCTTGCTGTTGTGACATGACCCCAAGCATAATCCTCATGCATCTCGCTCTTATGAAATGAACACCTTGTTTGGAAAAGTACCAGCTTATTTTCAACTTGAGGAACCCTGCAGTGCTGACTTCTCTTCCATATTCCAAGTGAAAGGACAGATAAAGCCCAGTCTACACCTCTTAGCATCTGTCACATTTCCAGTGTTAGAACCCAGACATTTGCTGGGGAAATTAAAAGCCCCTAAGGCTCAATCAAGCTGTAAACATCATAGGAAAATCAATTGAAAACTGAATCTAAAGGTTCAACTCACCCTGTGGAAGGTGCTTGTGCCTTAAAGCTGGGTTCTGGGAGAAAGAAGCATTTCTGAATATGTGGAATGTAGCACTAGAGCTGAAAAATGCTGAGAAAATCCATTTAAAGGGTCATGATGTGGATCATGGCTTTAAATGTGTTTATTGTCATATGACTGAGTAGATCTTGATGGAAAATCGTTGAAAATCGCACATGTGGATAAAAGGAACCTACCAGTGCTTCATCTGTGAAAGTGCTTTTATATTACTTTATAAAGTGCCTGTAAAGTGCACAGAAACAGCCATCAGAGGAAACCTCATGTCAGTGCACATCATCTGAAACTGAGCAGATAAGCAATCTTCATGTGGCTTGCTTGGCATTATGGTTACATGCCCACACAGTGATTTTACCAGTAAGTCTGGTTTTATTTTTTGCTCTCATCCAGTTGCCTCCTCAGCTTAAACTTATTGCTGCAAATAACTTTATTTGGTCAGTGGAAAATTTACTGGGGCCTTTCAGTATGAACTGTAAATGCTATCATCAGAAGCTACTGTAAAACATCTTCATGTTGGTTTGAACAAAGAAAACATAAGAACTGTAAAAATTCTAAAAATGTGTTGTAAATGTTCACATTTTGATGATGTTCATTCTGCAAAATCCTGTCTCATTTCATATTTTGGATTCTGAATATTTCTATGAGTAGTTGATCATCATATTCCAACAATTTCAATATTAGTTTTGTATTATCATTAATTTTTATATTATTATTTTTAATGACTCAACATTACTGTGAAGGTTCTTCTGTCAAGGTGAATGCCTTTTATCCCTACATTTCGTGACATTTCTAATAGCTAAATATTATCTCCATTTATAAATGAAAGACCTTGACTAGCATAATCTGTCTCCTAAATCACAAAAAGACATTGTTCCAGTATTCTGGTTCTGTTCCCCTTTGCATTAACTACAAATGTCACTTTTGTACCTACTGTACTTTTTTCCTTATTGCTTAAATAATGCATCTGTTAAGTGATTTCAAGTGCTTTGCCCTCCATAAAATTATGCATTTAGTGCTCACCTTCATGTCTGTAGGTAAAAATCTTGAATGACTGTGTACGAAGGTGGTCTGGGTATTTTTCTGTTTAACCATTCAGTATTGCGGGTGGTTGCAGTGATTAATTGATTTTGGCAAGGTTTCCCTGGCTGCTGCTGGGATATAAACTAAATTCTTGCTTTATGGGTTGAACTGCTGCTGTGGTTCTGATTGCTCAGTATGACCAAGTGAAAGAGAAGGTGATTGTGAAATCAGGTGATGGCTCATGGGTGTGCTCTGGAGTTTGTGTCACGGTCAGGTAAGGAAACAGCCAAGGTTAGGAATGTGAAGGAATGTGGAATGACAGGGCATCCTGTGGTTGTAGCCAGGCATCTGTGTTGTGATGTAGGGTTTAGATTAGGTTATGAAGGGTTCTGGTTGAATGGTCTAGATTGGATTATGTGTTATGCAGTCTAGTTTTGATGCCTTTGTTGTCTTTGGGATACATGGGCTTGTTCTGAGGCTTTTACTGCTTGACAGGGCAGGAGATAAAATTTTTTAAAAGGTTATAGCAGAATTTCTGGAGGAAAAGTAATTGAGAAAATGGTAATTTTTAGAACTAAAAGCAAAACAGGTCTTTTATTTGCTTCGCAATAACTTACAGTGTCCCCTTAATTGTGACTGTAAGCCAAGAACAAGGCTGCAGTCCAATATAACTTTTTCTCTAAGAGAGTAGGAAGGAAAGCACATTGAAAGACAGTTGAAATTCACAGTATTTCAAAATAGAGATGGCTACAGCAGTGAAAAAATTTATGCTTATACAAACTATTGTTTTTTTAAGTGAAAGGAGAACTGCTTTTTATTAATAAATTATAAATTGTCTCTTGAATGAGTAATTTTATTCCTTTTGGGTGGGAGGCGTGGGGATCAAAAATCCATCTTCTTACAACTGTAATTACAACTGTAATGGGAAAACCTGGGACTGTGTTTTCTGAGATGCTCTTGACAATTTCCATTATGTCTGGGAGCGATGAATTTTGAAGATTATAACTTACTATTCATTGTTATGTTAACATGCAGAAAGTTTACTTAAGTTTGGCTTCCTAGTGAAAAATTTAACAGGTTAAATACTTAACAATTTTTTAAGCTCTTGGTAGTATTGTGGAATTGTAAATATTTTTTTTCTGAATATTGCTTACATTTTGGTGATAAATGTGAGCAAAGGAAACCTTTCTAAATATTTATTTAACACCGTGCTAATTTCTATACATTTTCGAGGTGCAGAAGAAACAATAAAGAAAGTAAGAAATCTTCATCTTGCTAATGTTTTTCAGACGTTTCATTCCATTAAAGCTTTACTGTAAAATTATAAGGAACTGTTGTCTGCTGATTTATTGTGCTTGTGGAGCTGATACGATGAGAGCCTTCCTGCTGGCTATGGGGATGGTTTTGGAAATAGTTTTGAACACAGCTTCTTAGCACTAAGCTTGTGTTTAACTTACTGTCAAGTTCTCACCGTAATTGCTATCGTTATTTGGTACAATATGCTTGTTGTAGCTTAGCTGGTTAGTGGAAAACAGTGCACAAAGTGAATCTTAAATCTTAAAAAAACAGTTCAGAAGTTGCTGCGAAATTGAGTGATTTTCTATTAAAACCTTTACAAGAAAGGGTTAGTGGTCTCAATTGCATTTCCCTTTAAACAGAAATCCTCTGTGCAAAACCTGCAACCTCCTACCACTACTTTCTCCAGACCAAATTCAGACTGTTAGCAGATGTGCTTAAAAAAAAATGGACATGTAAAATGTATTGTGTCTGCCACTAAAAATAATCCTTTGAAGCTTGGGTATTCTAAAGTATCTTTCCTTCAATATTTTTCATATGCTCCATAATTCACAACAAAGTAAGTCCACTGCAAGTGCATATTTTGCTAACTCACTTTTAATTGTGGTTTGAAATCTTTGAGAGCTCCTTGTTACCATGTTTTGGTTAGTTTTGGTTTTTGTTCAGTTTTGACATTGCAGGTGTACTAGGTGTTCTTAGAGCTGAGCTAACTTTGGATTTGCTGCCAGAGTCTCCATGGTCAAATTATGTTTTCATAATCAATAATTGCTCTTTCTTCTTAAATGCTGTGCATCTCAGCCAAATTTGGCCTCGTATTGCTTAAATGACCACAAAATACTTTAAAACTACATAGGAGTTAAGTTTGAACATTTGTGTTAGTAACTTTAATATGGATAGATGTCTTCTAGTTTAAATGAATGTATTTGCTCTGGTTTTAAGCTATTGTAAGAAACCGTGGCTTTTAATGCAGCTAAGGAATGGATCAAGGTCTGCAAGTGCCTGTGCAGGCACAGATACTGTTTCTAACTGTACTGAATGCAAGATGTAAGATTTTTTTTCAGTTATTTTTCTTTTCTTAATTTTCTTTCAGTGCTAAAACTTCACTTAATACAAGTGTACGTACAAGTGAATTTGTTTTAATTGATGGAAGAAGGTTTTACAACTTACTAAGATAGATTAGAACGGTGGTGTGAAGGGCAGGGAGGAAGGATTAGGGACTTCTTAGAATTTGCTTGAAGGCACTAAACAAGGATCCCCATCTTTCCAAGGCAGTAGGTGGGCTGGGATGTGGCAGCTGCATTGAGCTTGCAGCTGAGCAGCTCTTACGTAGGTAGGGGAGAAGGCAACATTCAGTGCAGGAAATCTGGATGGCAGGACATGATGAGATGGTTGGGTTTTGAATACTTCTTAGGTTGATTTGAGTTTCTGATTGGCTCATTTTGGCAATTGATAATTGCTTGGTTGGATAACTAGCTGTTAGTTTAAAAGGAAATTCTGCCTTGTTAAGTTAGTAGCAGCAAGTCTGTCTTCTTTAGTCAAGTGTTGCTTCATCTCAGTGAAGCTTTATTTCCATCTGCAAGAGGTAGAGATCCTTGCTTCATATAAGGAAGGCTCTATTACCTTATCATTTTGTTGTTTGTTGTGTTACTAAACTGGGGGTGGGGATGCTAGACTGTTGAGAGTGTCAAAGCTGAAGGATACTTCACGTCTGAAGCTTTTCTGGCTTTAACTTTATGTCAATGTGACTGGAGTAACTAACACCAGAATTGTAATACTCTTCATGAGGACCATCCATGTTCAATATTCAGTTTAGATCTATTTTGACCCAAGGGTTTAGTCTCTTTCTGATTTCTGTTAGGACATTTAATGATGTCAGACATGCAAATCAACCAAAATGATTCAGCCAGTTTTCTAGAATGCATATGGGGAAAACTTTCTGTTCATAATGTTTTCAAGTGGAACCTGCAAGCANGACAATGACATTAAGGTTACCAAGGCAACTTTGATTTTGACAATTTGATTTTGGCAATACCTAATTTTTATTTGTCTTAGCAACCTTAATGAGTTGAGGCTTTGAGTTTTTTAATACAGCTTTTATTTTACGTTGTGTGAAATATGTTGGGGAATTTACCTTAATATACTAAAATAAATGAGTAGAAATGCTGTCTTCTTTAGCAGTATGTACTGCTGTATGTTCTGAATTACTAGGTTCTACATTGCTATACACCATGTATGTGCCATACAGTACATGGCTATATAAAAGTTCACATATTTCTTCCTTAGGTCCTCTGATATACAGACCCTTTAAGTTACTGGCTTCAGCTCCATCACAACATCCTTACATGTGTTGGTGCTGTCTTGGTTGAACTATGCTGGTGTACACTGAATTGGAGAGTCAGGTAAGTGTTTATTTAGGCTTGAACACAGCAAATGAAAAAAGCAGTAAGATTCTTAAATATTTTTTAATCTGTACGTGGGCACAAAACTGGCAATTTATCCTTCCTTTTCTCTTAGTCACTAGAGACTCCAGAATCCAGCAGTATTTGTAATCTGATGCTTGCTGTGTCATCACATTGAAAGGAATGGGCAATTTAATAAATAAGGCTTGGTGACACTGGGTGAGGAAAAAAGTCTTTCATTTTTTCTTTCTGTAAACAGCAGTCTGCTGAAATGTTTCACATTATCAAGTTCTGCTTTTTATGAATTATCTTCAGAGGTGGTACAACTCTTTTTAGATTGATTGATTTATTTATATAACAATTAACATCAGCTTTTATATCTTGTTTTTAAGCTTTTGGGAGGGTGGTGAAAGGACAATTTTTGGTATTTTGGTAATTTGTTGCTAGTACAATAGTAGTAATATACAAACTATGTCAGGATCAAAAAAATGGAGTCAAGTTATTCTGTGCCAAATTATACTTGTGTGGTTGAAAGTATTTTCTTTACTCTGAAACAAACAGTGTGTAACTTGTCTATCATGTAATGGGCTTTTTTTCCCCCCTAATTTTACAAAGTATGGTATATATTTAAAAGTGTATGCAGCACAGTATTTCTTAAAGTTATATCTTAGTTTGACAGTTCACTGATCTTTGTATTAGTCTTAACAACATAATTAGCATTTTATGTTATTTTAACAATTTTTGGATATTCATAACATAATGAAAGTAAGTCAATTCCTTGCAGCATGATAGTTGTATTATGTAAAAAGGTTGGTTGTTCTTTATCTATATATATTATGATCACTGGAAGTTTACCTGAGGAAACTTAAAAAAGACAGGAATGTTAGAAATGTGCATTGTAGGATAAAGCTTTTATATGATAAATACACTGTAATCTGGTAAAACAAAGGAATTCAGGTCAAATGAGAAACCTGAAAATCATGTTTCTCCTTCCTGCATTGTCACTTTTGAAAAGAAAGGGGTATTTATTGTCGTGGCAAGTGTGTTAAACGCAGTAGTAACTTTCCGAATGCTGTCATTTTTATAACTTGTGCTTACCTAATTTTGTTTTTATCTTTTGTTGTGCTGGGCAGCACTTTAGGAATTTTATAATGCAAGTGCGCATCCAATAATGATATTGTATTTCCAAGATGTGTGTGAATGGCAGTTAAACATTTCTGTAAATCACTTAGCTAGTCATTGTGTTTGCAGTATACACAAAAATAAAACAGAGCAGTTCTTTCCTCAAAATTACTTAACTTTAACTTGCATGTAATTTTGCCCTACAGGTTAAAAGAACCCCAAACCACACGACAAATGAACAAACAAAAACCTACTCAAACAAATGATTTTTCTTGAGAAGCTCTATTTTATGTGTGTTTCACAAACATAGCACAGAATGAGGAGCAAGGTTTATTTTATCTACAACTTTGTCTTTCATCACCTGAAAGTTTTACGTCTCAGTTTTTTAAGTCTTTCCATCACTGATGGTATTATAAAATACTGGTAGAGTGTATTTTGGGTTCATTTTTGAATTAGTTTACTTAGCTTATTTCTTAAATGGCGGTCCAGAGAAGAGTTGAAGGAGCATATGGAAAACTACAGAACTGCTACTGCCCTTTTGTCTTCATTTCAGGATCAAGTATTCAAAACCAGACATCAGCTGGGTGGATATCACAAACAAGTCCTTCATGAGGAAACAACAAACCCACAACTGAAAGAGAGGAAGAGAAGAAAGAAGCCTGAAGATAATCCTGTGTGTTTCAACACAAAAGCAGCTTGAAAGAAGGATTCGAGCTAATTTAAATGCCATATGTACAGTAGGTATGATCTGTATTATAGCAAAACTTGCTATTTTGTTTCTTAATTGTGGAATATTTTGTAATCTGGCACATTTATTCATTTGCTGATTTACTTACATATTTTTGTAAGAAAGTTGCTCTTAGCCTGAGCAAAACTAAAAATAGCTGACTCCTACTTGGTTTGTGATAGTACCAGTCTTAGGAATAAATTAAGCATGTACTGATCAAAAGGTGCAGCTAAGGTTTTCTGCTATGGTTTGTTCCAGGCAATAACAAAGTACAACCACTGAAATAGGCTCTTTCAGGAGCCAAGAGAATTGTTGTGAGACTTCTTGGAATTACAAGTTAACTAGGTGAAAAAGCAGCTTCCTTTGAGTCATGGCTGCATTTTTAAGAGGAATATTAACTGAAGCACCAGTTTTATCAGTTAGTGTCAAATTCTACTTATTTGCCCTTGTAAGAATTACCACCAAGACTATATCTGACCTCAAGTGCATCCTTTCTTCCAAAGAGATTTTGAGAAGGCATTTGAAGCTTTCCTGTTATTCAGAAAAGATCTCTTTTTCTTTGATAAAGAGGGTAATAATCCCTAGCAGCCACCTGTCCATGAGTTGAGATTACAAAATACTCTGATAGCTTTACTAATATTTAGGTAGAGAAGCTTGAGCATGTCTCTTCCTCTAGGTTTCTTCTACGTATGTGCATTTGGCTTGGGGTGTTTTTCCTTTCTGTTGTTGTTTATGGCCATAAATGTCTGTTACATTGTCAAAAACATTTTTACAATAGTTTAACTAGAGAAAACACTTTCTTTCACAGTTGTGTATCATAAATTAATTCAAATTGTCAAAGTTTTTTCCCCCAAAGGCTTCTTTATCCCACTGTCTTCTAGGACTTAAATAATTGTCTATACTGAATCTGTCTTTCATCATTTGATGTTGTTATTTCTCATGTGGAAAGAAATAATTACATGTTTTAGTAGCTCTCTGAAATTGGTATAATAGAAAGAAAGCAAAAATGGAATATGGATTCAATTATTCAAAGGCCTAATTGCTTGAAGTGAGCTAGAGCATTTTTGTTAGTAATAAGGAGCAAACCATTGTGCTGATGATGTACCTTGCACATAGGCATCTGTCTTCTGGGCTTTTTTTTAATCAAGTAGTCAGTTAACAAAACTCGTCTCTGTTTTAAGTGGCAGAAGTATAATGTTAAGCACTTTACATGGTTACATCATTACAACAGTTACCTGTGAAACACTGGAGTATGACAATCCAAATCTTATCTGAGTTTACATTTGAAATGAGGTGTCTGATGTATGCACTACAGCTCTGTTTTGAAAGAAAAAGGAGCTTTTATGGACTGGGTCTCTGGAGCTCTCCCTGGAACCGTGAAGATTAAGAACTTACTTGAACTTTTCACACCTGCTTCTGACTTGAGCTTTGCTTGACTTTTGTACAGCAAAACAAACTTCACGTCAACACTGTTCCTTTCCTACAGCCCCCCCGAGGTGCAAACTTGTAATGCTGGCATTAGCTGTAGATCCCAGCTTGCAGCTGTCTCGTAATTCTTTCCACTAAAGGCCCTGTCCCTGCAGCAGGACGAGATCTGTTGGGAATCGCAGCCAACTCAGTGGTGTGTCCTGTGGCACAGATGGAATAGCTGATGGCAGAGGGGCTTAAGGATGACCCTGTTGTGTTGAGTGTGGCTCTGAGAGCACGGGCTGTGCCCTGCACAGAGAGCTCCAGAGTGCCAGAGCAAGCTGCATCATTTTCTCTTCGTCCCACAATTGTCTCTTGTTATGCCAGATTAACAGATGCACATGGGAAGTGTATTTTAGAGTCTATGGATACTGTAAAACTTCAAGGAATTGCTTTAAATTGAGAAGGATCTGCTGTCACCAGCAAAGTGTTGGAAGCGGACTTGGAAATCCAGCTGTTTTCCTGGCCGTCCTGTGGTGCTTTGTTTGTTTTCCTCCAGGAGGGGGCAGCAGATGAACAACATCACACGGGCTGGTTTTTACTTTTCAAACGCTCTTCCCGTGTCCCCTCCGCCTGTGAATCCTAGCAGGGACTCCATACCGATGTGAGAGTTTAAAATTATGATTCCTGCCTGTTTGCTACAAGGATAGCTGGAATGCATGACTTGAAAGTCTTCATTCTTTTTATTCATTAAGCAGTAGAATTTATTTAGTAAAATCTATCTCAAATTTATAAAAAGGGCAATTCTGTATTGAGACTTAAGATTTTTATGACTATGGCATTAGGTGTGTATATATTTTAAAGGATAAAATAACCAAGAAACCCAACCCCAAGATTTTATTAGTTAATGTCACCTAAGTCATGCTGAACATCTTTCGAATACTTATTTTCTGTATTTCAAGTTGCATATTACAATTCAAAATAGTGTTTTCTCAGCCATTTTTCTCCCATCAGAAAATAAAACTGAAGATACACTAAATCTAATTATGTTTTTCATTCATGTGTAATAAATGTGTTCATGTACCAGGATGGCTTGTGCATTCTGCTGACAAAGCATGGGAATTAAAGGCCTCAATTCACAGTTCTAAAGAATATAACCAAATTTTATTGCCTTATTTCAGCCACAAAGTGCAGTTTTATCATCTAAAACTTTGTGGAGGTGTACCGTATTACTGATTGTGAGTATAGTGGGGTCATTTTTAAAACTGTAGGGAAAATAGTGATTATTACCTACCATTGTGAATTTCTTGAAAGTGTCTGGCTATAATTCTGTGTAAGTTATAGATCAGATAGTTAACAAAAAGCCACAGAGAGAGAGCAGTCCAGCCATTTTAGCTGCTGAGTTTTATTTAGTAGTTTATATAAAGAGAGGAAAACTGTAGTGGCTTCTGAGAGTATCGGCTGCCATAATCATGGTTCAGAAGCTAACTGGGAAGAATGGAGCTAATTCCTAACAGGACTGATTCACTGATAGGCTTGCTTTGATGATTTTCATTAAAATTGTATTGTAATGTATGTGGGACCTTTATGGAGCCTAAAACTTTATCAAGTGATGTGACTTTTTTTTTCCTTTTGTGTTGATTTTCCTCTTTAGTGATTACAAATGTTTAAGAGGAGAAAATAATTTTGAAGATTTATTCAGAATGGCACAACTTGCCTTTTAGAGTTGGCTTTCATTTTGAACCCCACTGTTTAAATTACAGATTTTTCCATGTACGCTCCATGGTTCTACTGAGTTCACTGATTTAGCACCTTCTATGCATCAAACACTTCAACAATTCCCCTGAATTTAGGTTCCCTCATGCAATTTCAGGGCTTTTATTCTTTGGCTGATGTAAGTCTTATTTTTCTAGTGCAGGAAAGATCCACACAAATAACTGAGGGTTAAATTCCCTTTTGCTTCTTTCTTGTTTTGAATATTGTTGCATAAAATAACTGTATGATTCACTCTTGCTTTGTGTAGTATTTAGCAGAAAGACTTTTACCAGTAGAAGTCTTGAGTATAGTATAAACTAATCCCATAGTATTCCAAAATACTTTGTTTTCTGAATAGATGGACTTGAATTGCCTTCACAAGTATGTCACGAAATGAGCTCTGATTTCCTTATAGAGTGTTTAAAGAATGAGTAATCCTGTTTATTGCATCTAATGTATGAAAGTACTGCATGTATTTGTGAATAGTATTTACTCAGTTATTAATTATTTACAGTGTGTTTTGAAAAGACATCGTTTCCTTTTGCTGAATGCTGGTCAATAATCTGGATACATGTGTAAGCACTTTTTAAACCTGCTATAGTTGGTTTTCACAGAACAAGGTTTTTAAACCTCTGTGCCTGTATTTCTCTCTTTGAAATTGTTGTGTGTAAAAGATGTGACTTTACAGCTTAAAGACTTGTGTTTGAATTTGTGAACAGCCAGTTCTTCCTCTGTTGTTCCTGAGGTATACTGAGGATGGTGAGAGGGATAATCCAGAAAATCAAGGAATTTGGGATAACAGATCTGTAATCTGCTAATTTACTATTTCCCTTCCTAAGAATCTTCTCTTTGTATATTAGCACATACATAATTTTCATATGGAGTTTTTTCCCCCTTTTTAAATAAATTCCACTTGCAGGCCTGCAAAAGTAGCAGGTCATATAGCAGAGACAAAAAATTTCTATAAAGCTTTGGAGGACCATTCAAACATCAAAATAGAACAATCCAATATGATCATGTTGCATTATGCAGTATTGGCTGCTAGGAAATTAATTCAACAAAGAAAACAATGCCATTTTTGGAATATAAATAAATAATTGAAAGATAATAAACTGAAGTATTTCACTGTGTACAGGTCTGATAGGAATCTTTGTGCTCTTATCTTTCCCATAGTGGTATGAATCTTTCCTAACTAATAGCCTTAAACACTCATGATAAAAGGCATTAAAAGCCTAAATTAACACTGTAACTGGGAAATGTAATCCCTTCAGACCACTTACACAGGAAGAATAGGTGATGATTTTCCAGCTGTGACAAGGTTCATTTCCTTTCTGACAGGAAGCATTCTTAGAGTTAGCTCTGCAGAAACACACGGGAATGCATGCTGGCATCAAAGCCCTTTATTGCCAGCACTGGGAGTGGGGGACGAGGTCTCTCTCACCCAGCAGGTGCAAACACATACAAGTGGATTGCATGGTTGTCCTCTTCATGTTACCACATACGTAAATTGCTCAGGGAGGAAAAGAAGTACTCTACAGCTGATTATTGAGTGCTGTGTAGGAGTGATTATTTTGTGACCTGAAAAGGATTTCTAGAGAAAAGGGGTATTTTTTCCCTACCAGTAGGTTTCTCTCTTTGTTGAGTATGCAAAAATTGAACACTTTGATCCTGATTAAACAAAACAGGTGAATTTTTAACTGATGTGTTTTTATGGCAGTTAGGGATATTGATCTTTAAGGATAGGTTTGATCCTGATTTAGAATTTGTGTTCAGAAGCCACCTATGTAAAGACATAGATACTGCAAAGGCAAGGACTGCTTGTGTTCCTGGCTTGTTAACTGAAAAGGGTGTCTTTGCTAGTTCAGAGGGATGTGGACTTTAACCACACCTTTTTTTTTTTCTTCTGGTACTCCACAGCCAGATAAAAAATAATATCTTCTCAAAACTTTTGAAATCAACTTCTCAAAACTTTTGAAATCAATCATAATCAACAAATATGCCTATCAATATAGGCATATTTGAAGATTTTCAATATCATAGAGTCGGGTTTCCACCTTGACTACATTCCATTTCATTTTCTGGAAAGCTCCCTACTTCAGCTTTTTGTTTTGAACTTCACTGAATCTCTGTCAAAGGCCCAGTCTCTGTGACTGATGCTCTCTCTGGCATTCTTTCTGACTCAACCAAGTGATTTGTTTAAATGGACTTTGCATTGCCATGGTTATAATAAACCCATCATTCTGGGGGGGGAAATAAAGACAGTTACATTAGAAATTCTGAATTACACAGAAGAAAGTACCTTGTAGCGCTGTCTGCTTGGAACCGTTGGATCCACTCCATCTTGTTGGTATTTAGAAAGTAAAGCCTTCCTTCTTTCTGCTGAATTGAGCATTTTACAGGATTAGAAAATAAGGTTAAGTGAATGCATAGGATGGAAGCAGGCTATGTTGTGTTAAAGCCTTCCCAAAACCTCCTACTTAGTGTGTGCAGTGAGTGGGTGGACAGGACAGTGGGAGCCAATTCGATGCTTGTGATAATACTTAAATGAAACAGCTCGTGGAGAACTCATCCTATAGGACCTGGCAACATAGTTGATAGGGAACATCCACCTGTGCTCACCTGGCAGAGCTAACTTTCCACCGAGCTGAAGAAACGAAATGCTCTTGCAGTCACTTGGCAGGAGCGCGGCGCTCCAACACTTGAGTGCCGTGGGTGGTGCTGCATCCCGCAGCGTTGGAGCCGTGGCATCACACACGGTAGTACAGGAGAGTAGGCAGATGTCTGGCGGGAAACCTGGGTGTGAAGGGGGCTGATAGACGTCGCTTGCTACTGGGACAGATGGCACTCAATCTCTGTGGTAGCAAGTGTGCCGTGTCTTCAGAGACAGACATTTGCTCTATTAAATATTCTTAGCTTCTGTAGAAGCCAGCTGACAGGGCTTCAAAAGTTACAGGAGAAGGAGAGTGATGGGCAAAACAACTTCTGGGAGGCTGACTGGGCAGTGTGGCCAGGCACTGTTAATGGTGTTTATGTGCATAAGTAAACAAGTGCCCAAACTCCTGCAAAGTAAATGAAACTCTTGCAAAAAAATGAAATCACTGTCTAGAAGAATGATTGCAAATCTAGAACTGTCTCCTGTTCCTTGTTGTGCTGCTAGTGACTCACAGCAAACATATGTAACTAGTTTTAGGAAGCTACTTATTATCTATCAAGATACAATTTACTACCTTGACAGCTCTCGTGAACATGATGTCAGCCTCTTCCTGTTCATTTCCCTGGTGACATTTGGAGGTAAACCTGAAGAATGTTGGCTATGCAGTGGTCATGCAATGCATTTATTGTTGAGAGATAACAGTAGTAGAACTGGTACAGGAGAGATACTTATGATAATGCTGGAGTGAAATGCTGTCTTGAGGAGAATTGGTACTATACCGGGTTGGTGTTAGGTTTAGGTTCTTAAAATATGTTCACTTTTCATTATATTTTTTAAACTCAAATGTTTTCATTGGTGTGTTTTATTTTTTGGACGTAAAAATGAAAATAGATTTGCTTATGTGGGGCTTGTCCGCTATTCAACCCTGACCGTTCTGTGATTTTGTTTCATCTTTTCAGTCTGTGCTTTCTTCGTGACTAGGTTCACTTCAGGTTCTCCCTGTAAGACTAATATTTCAGAATTTTCATACAAATATGAAATTAAACATTGTAAATTATATTTTGTCAGTGGGAATGTAGATGAAAGGGCTGACCTGTCCTTTAAGAACATGCCTCTTGATGGTTTTGTTTCTGAAAGTCATTCTTTTCCTTTGTATTTGTGACCTAAATATTCTCCTTGATGGCTTTACAGAAAATTCTTTGTGTGTTTTCTTCATTAAGTTAAAATTATTTTACCTTAATGTAATTTCCTATTGCTTTCTGAAAGTTTCCTGTTCTGTTACATTTCCACTTTCTGGAATTTGTTTGGTTTTAATTGGCGACATAGAATACACTTGAGGTTGTCCCTTTGAATTTTGATTCAGAAAAAAAATAGCAAAACTAAATTTGGAAATGGTTCTGGCCGGTCTATCTTAGTTAGACTTATGATTGAAGCCAAATTTAGATGCAGTAAATCTGCTAGTGGCAAAACAGACTGCAACCTTTAAGTGCCCAGAGCACTGTCCAAGATCATGCTTCATTAGCAACAGGACCACGTGAAAGATGAGCTGTGGCTTGGAGGACCTGTTGAAAATGCTGATCCCCTGATACTCTTCTGAATTTCCCACGCACACTTGATGTTTACCTGGAAGATACAGCATCCTTCCTATTTGCTTTTCATTTATTAACAGGCGAGAAGCTTTTCAAATTGGTCTCTGCTCTTGTGCCACTATGGTGGCACTTGCAAACCATGTGCGAGTGAGAGGCCCTACAAATGTTGTCTCTGCTCAGAGTTGGTAAGTGTAAATAATCCCTCTGTCAGACAAATTCTGTAAATCTGGTGGCTTTTGAAAAACAACAAAATCCCACGCTCTGAGGTATGCACTCCTATTCAAGTCAAGCATTTGCATATATTCCTGTTGGGACCTTTCCTCTATGAAGGCTTTTTTGCTCAAGGGAATTGCTTTCTGGCTCTTCTTTACAGCATGATGTATAACTACCACATAGACATGTATGGAACACTAACGGGATAAATACAAAAATATCCAGTAGGTGACAGTATCAGAGCATGTGTATGTGAAGGGGTACTGGGACAAGTGGTGGTAACTTACATAAGAAAACAAAAACGTGTTCATTCACTAATTGTATGTCTTAATTTGGTGGTTTAGGTTCACCTCGCAGCTGATTTGTCCGCAGCTTTGCTGCTTGTGTTTTGGTTCCACCGCCCCACCCCGCCCCCACGGATTGGATTGAGGAAACGATCGCATTCTTGATAGTGCTAAACACATCTCATTTTGCAGTGTTGGCAGGGTGTGTCATGTGATGAGTGGGAGCATTAGCTGGTCTTAGTAAAGCCAAAATACATCTTCCAAGTATGTACTTTGTAGCGTTAGTGGATGTTTAAATGTTAAATTCATGTGTGTTTAAACTTTTTACACTAAATAAAGTACTCTTTGCTTAATTTTTTTTCCCCTAAAGTTGAAAGATTTAAGCTAAGATAAGCCAATGTCCACGAGTTCACTTCTTGAGGTATGCAGTGGTTGGTGGAGAGGTTTGATTAGCTTGGGTTTGTTACTTACATAACAAAAATTAAAACTTAATCTATTCTGGTTCTTTAGCTGTCTTAATAATGGTAGTTTTGATTACAAAACTAGTGCTCTATTTGGATGCTTTTGATGCTTTGGAGATGTCTTTTGATGCCTGAACTGAAATCTGGAAATATATTTATCAAAAGTGATAAAATACCTTGAGCTGAAAGTAAATTCCTTCTTCACTGAGAGCTTTTCAGTACTTGGAATGACAGGCTAAAACACTTTTTCCTAGCTTTTGTGGCAGATGTGCAAAAATGCAGAATTGTAAGCATCCAAATATTGTAACGACAAAAATGAGGGAATGTCATATAGCAGAGTGATGATTTACTGACATTGTTACAATGATTTCCTTAGTAATTGGATAGAACTTAATGACAGAGAGCAGTACTCTAAGTCCTGTGCTACTAAAAATCCTTTTTAAAGTGAGTAATAATGTAATATGTCATGGTATTTTGTCTCTTTTTTGCAGTATTACTTTAGAAGCATTTACTTTTTCATTTACTTGTAATAAATCAGTCCTTCTTACAGGGACCAACTATTTTGCTGCTTGCAAATTATCCATGTGCCTCCTTCCACCAGCCTGCTTTGCCCGTGTTAGATGCATGTTAGCCATCATACTATAAGCACTTGCATGCTCCACTTTTGCTGTGAAACTGATTCCACTGGAAATTAATAGAATTTTTCTTTAATAAGTCAATAACTTATAGTGGCAGTCTATGAGATCAGGAATTGAATAATTTAACTAGTGTTCATTAGAGTAAGTAGTAACACTGTCTAAAGTACTCTTTTGTTGTATGTGAAATCTGTATATAAAAAATATTTAGTTTCTATCTGCATAATGTTCCTGACCTAAATAGTTAGGATGTTTGAAATTGCCACTAGTGAAAGAGTTTTCCTGAATTGAGTAAATACAGTTAAGGCTGGAGTTTTGTTGTGTTTTTTTTTTTTTATTTTTTATTTAAGTAGATTATTTCAGATCTGTGTTGATCTTAAGGTTTTTAAGCACAATAGAATGTAACACCCTCTAGTTCTGAAATTGTATCAAAAATACAATAAAATTTAAGAGTACTAAAGAAAAAAAAAGGAGAGAAAAACCTAGACAAACCCAACCCAATCCCCAAGTGTACGCTTTGCACCTACACAGAACCCATTGACTGATTCAGTGGGCTGTACTCAAAAGTGAGGTGTAAAGAGCAGAAATAACACACGGATCTGAGTGTAAGCAAGACTAAGGATGGCGTAACTGCAGTGATGAAATATGCTGAAAAGTGTGATCTCTAAACCCATACAGTATTCTCTTGTAGTTCATGAATAAATATAAATTGTTTATTGATACTCAGGTAGAAAAGAGTGCATTTCTACGTGTCTTGATACTTGGATATATGTGTGTGAGTATTTAACTGGGCTGTTCACAACAGTCTTTTGCTTTAGGGCTGTTGTCTTATCAAGAGCTTAGAGCTGTGTAGAAGATGGGACATAAATTTGCTTGAGATATTTTCCATACTTAGTGACTTGGAAGAGGCAGATGATTGCTTCTGATGGCACAGAATCCGACAAGTTCACATTTTTTGTAGCTTTGCTGTCAAAGACTGCAAGAAGATTTCCTGAAAATTGTGTTTTTCTGATGATAGTAGAGATGGCAATGATTCTGTGCTGCTTTATTAATAATGTCTGGGAAAATGTTTCGTCTTTTGTATAAATCTTAGCTTGAAAATGGATTTTTTTTTTCTTTGCTAGATCAACCAATTAACATTTTTGTTAAGTGTGAAGGAAAAGGAGGGTTAAGATTCTCTTTCCTATTAAGCATATTTGTAAGGAAGTCTAGGGGGTTTTTGCTGCTTGTATTCATGTAATAACACCACCACCCAAGTGTCAAGTGACCAACCCATAAACATTGGCATTCACCATCCATGAGGTTTTTAAACTAGTATGGTGTATACATCAGTCTAAAAATTAAGTTTAGCCAGCTTAATTGTTTAATCTGACCTCTCTGTGGGTCCCCTTCTATGCTCTTGGAGAATTATGGGTATTCCTACAAAACATCATAATTTCATGTGAGACATCACTTAAATGTGTGGGCTAATTCACCTGTTAGGATTTCTTACTGCCTGCCTACAGTTAACTTTACAGGGGAAATCTAGAAGATAATACATGTGTTTGCTAACAGCAGGTGGGATGAATCCTCCTGTAGGTGATTTTTTCAGTATCTTACCTTGTAGGTCTGCAGAGTGCTGCCAAAATAAATGGATCTTCAACATTTGTTGAATGGAAACCTTAAATTCAGAGAAGCTTATGTTACAAATTGGTAAGTTTTGGAGTCCCATTGTTTGATGTTAGGTCACAAGTGCTGACCCTAACCCACAAGTCACAAACTAGATTCTCTTGTAGCCTGTGTACAGCTGTATTCTTGGCTGGTCTTGCATGAGGAAAGTGCCAGAATCCAAAGGTTTAGGTTCTAGATTTCATACTTCCTGAATCTGAAAGAACTGAGGTTTTGATTAGTATCAGATGATAATCACAGTGTCTTGGGACAGGATTTTGACCCATAGTAAATGCGTGGCAAATCTCACGTTTTAATATAGAATGAATCCTTGACAGTATTTGTTGTTACGGTTAAGTTCTTTATTCTGAGGTATGTCCTTCTGTCATAATGCAAAATAGGTAGAATAAATGACAAATACAAGTTCAGGGCAGTTTGCAGCTTTCACTACATTGAGCTGGAATTATCTGCACACGCAAATGTGTGCGGCTCTGGTGTAGGTGGTTGCATGCTGGAGCAATTTAATCTGAAGGATCCAAATGCATATAGGTCCTATTAAGACTGAAAAGTAAATTGGGACACTTCTGTTTGTAGGAGTTTAAATTTTTTATTGTCTCTCAGGGGTTTTATTTTAAAAGAACAGCTACATCCACAGCTGCATCACAACTGAAATAGAAATACTGTTGAAAACATGGTGCAAACTCACTAACTTACTCCAGCAGTAGGGGAAAAAATGGTGAAAGGCATCATCTTGCTTGTGTAAAAGGGGAGGCACTTTAGGTCTAGAATCCCTTACTTGGGAATGCAGCTAAGCTGTCAGTGAAATTGCTCGGGAGAGCTGCTCTGGGCTAGCTCTGCTGCTGGGCAGAGCAGCAGATCTCGCTAGGGATGGCTCATCCCCTGACCCACTGTTTGGCTATTTTGGATTTGTGAGCACTGCAGCTACAGACTGACAGCCTGTGTTTGTGCAGTGCTCACTCACTGCTGCTGATGGTAGTCACCATTGAGACATTTCTGTTTTATCACAGCATTCAAAAGAGCTTGGACCTTCGCACATGCTGACATCACACTGGTGATGAGGTGTTTGGCTGTAGTTCTTGCTGCTCTTCTTCCTTCCCCTGACAAACAACTTCTCTAAAAATACATTAAGAAATATCACCTGAGTTCAGGAATCTCATTAACCACTTCCCAGGCCATTTTTACCCTCAAACACTCCCTGAGGATCATTAGGTTCTTAAACTTCCACCTAAGCATTTTAGCAAAGAAAGAAATTGTTGGCATTGTCAGGCTTTCATGGTGAAAGACAGAGATTATATGTAAGAAGAGAAAAAATGGTTCTTATGTGGCAATTAAAAACACTTAAGAGCAGTCTTTCCAAAGTGATTTGCATGGGGTATGGTACAGTTGGTAACTCTAATGTGCTGAGAGGATTCTGGGGACTTCTCCTGTCCAAAGGATGAATGTGTTGATTTCTGTTCTGGTTGCCTCTTGCTGATACATTCTGCTTGCTTACAAATGAAGAGTTTGACATTTCAAGGCAGGATCAGTTGAAATGCGTCAAAGCTGACAGTGAACCTTACAAGTGGTTTCTTCTTTTCATCTTTCATTTTTAATACAGTCTCTGTACAAAACAGTAAATGATTCAAGAAAATATACTGATACTGTAGAATTCAGTGGAGTAAACAAAATTCACAAAATTTCTTCATGGTTACCTTTTATAATAAAATTAGTATATTGTCATAAGCTTATCCAATGTTGAAATAAAAATATAAACTATTAAAATATGATATCAAATTATCTTGACTAAGTTGATTTAATTCATGGTTTTTTAATTAATTTAACTAATTTCGTGGCTAAGTAAACCTGAATCTTATTTAGCCAAATAGAAATTGCTCATTAGAATGGTTTTACTCTAAGACTCCACATTCATTATTTGACTATGGTTTGAAAAATCTATGGGGATAGAAAACCTAGTACCACAACTTTCTACCAGACAGAAGCACAGTCCTCTGAAACACAATTGAGAAGAATATACTACTACAACTGGATAAAAGTTTCCCTTCAAGTAAATTGTAGATTTCTTGATTTACAGGAAAATGTTAATTAGAGAGTTATTTGGAGAGAAGTTACCGGTGGTTTGTAAGTAGAATCTCTATGAAAGAATTAAAGAAAAAAAAATTTAAGAGAAAAAAATTCTCATAGTGTAAGAAACTGATAAACATTCCCAGTCTTATCTTCCTGTTGTACATTTGGCACAGAAAAGGTTGAAGATGCATACCAAACATAAGCACTTGGTCCCTCTTCATCTGGAATAATAATAGTTGGACATTTGCAACTGAGTACATGCAGTATTACTATTGGGAAATGTATTCTTTCCTTAAAATTCTGCCATGTGAATTGTATTAACTTGTTTGCACAACAGTCTAATGGTTCTTTAACTTGAAAATGCTGGAGTGATAAGTACTCATTTATGACAACAGCAGTACTGTATTCTGAAGGATTCCAGCAGCTTTTCACTGACTACTTTGGGGAAATGTTTTGATCCTTGTTGATGTGGGGCCCAGAAGACACTGATGTAATGTGTTGGTTGTTTAATAGCGTTTAGCAGTAGCAAAGGGATGTGAGGGAGATATAGGTATGTGGAATTT
>WAAG01035182.1:15802-26115 GCA_013390105.1 Tichodroma muraria | reverse complement strand
TACTGAGGATATATAGAAGTTATGTAAAAAGCAAAAAATCATCTTGGCATCAATATGGCAGCTTTTCATTCTTTATTCCACATGGAAAGCCCACTGTTAAAACTATTAAACTACTGAAGTTTAAGGCTAAGCAAAATTGNAAATTAGGACATACAGTTGAAAACTGAAAATATTCCAAGGAAAAAACAGACAAAAATATTGCAATAATTTTTATTTTAAATAGGATAGAAAAAAATCTAGATATTTTCCCATTAGCCTGAAATGGCTAGTATCACACACACACAGACACACACACACACATGCACACACACTTCTACCATTTCAGATTAATATTAAATTTTTTTCTAGTTATTTTCATACAGCTTCCTGGAATTTAGGGTAAAGCCCTGATGCCTTTCCTTCTGTTTAGTGTTCTATTGGGTTTTGTTGTTGTTATTGCTGTTGGGGTTTCTTTATAAACAGTACCTAAAATTTTTTTGGGAAAATTGAAAATATTTGTAGAAAACTCAATTTTGTGCCCATTAAGGAAAAAAAAAAAAAGACAAAAACAACCCAAAACGCTGTGTTTGCTCCACAGATTCTGCTCATGGGCATCCCAAAAAAAGCAAATGTTGCCCAGACTGCCAGATGTACCCAGGACAATAACTACAGCAAATTTATACAGTTCCCATGTGTCCAAATGAGCTCAGGCTCATAACCAACAAACAACAAAAACAGTTGTGAATGAGAAATTATTTTTTGTATAACTGTGAAATTATCTCCAGATTCTCAGTCCTGGTCCTCATGAACCTCATGCCCTCCTCATGTATTTTCTACACTTAGAAAATACCTTCAGAACAAAACTTAAGAAATAACAATGCATCTTTTTACTGAATGTAGAGGAATGTGTTCCACAGATTAAGGGATTGAGTTTATGGGACATTTTAATGTTCCCTGCTTTCATTGTAACGAGCTCCCCACAGCTCTTGGCTGACTTGGTTGACTTTGTTCACCTTGCTGCAAAGGCTAAGGACTTCATATAAAACATTGTACTCTGAAGGAAGGAGAATAAATGACTAAATCATGTAACCGCTTCTCTTTTTAACACTGAACTTGGACCAATTGTTTCTAATCTTTACATAGTCAGAGGTTTGTTGCTCCTTTTTAGATTTGAAGAGGTATTTGCCAGGTATTTTTCCAAATCAAACTGTCTGATGAAAGATACTCTCCATCCTGCTTCTCTTATATTTGGAGCATGGTAACAACAATCCTACTGTAACAGATAGAGGAAATTCTGTGGTCTCTGTGTAATCACCTGAGGAAAACCAGTACCTCAGTACACTTTTTCCTTCTTTACTCACTCTTAAAATCATGAAGACATACTGATAATGCTCCTGCAGGTCTAAAAGACCTAAAGTCCTTGGGAGATCTTTGCGATGAGAAGGGATAAACTTCACTTCTGATCTTGTTTACTGCAAGACAGATTAGAGAAGGACTCATGTATGAGATCTCAGATAGTGTCCTGACTCAGGCACAGAGTGAAAATCAAGTGTAGTGCTTGTGTTCAGTTGTCTGTCTTCAAATGGAGATGACGTGTTTTCACAAATGATGTTCAAAATCACTGATAAAGAGAAAGGCTTTCCACTGATTTCAGCAGCCTTTGAACCATGTTATCAATGGGAAAAGAAAGAAAAAGAAACAAAAATTAAATTAACTAACCTATGCTTAAGACAACAGGGGCATAGAGAGGTGTTTTTTAGACCACTGAAAAACCTACCTGACCTTTATGCAGCTTTTGCTTTCTTTCATAAAATCTTGGCCTTTCTAGCCTAAGTGTCATGGGGTTTTCTTAAGCTTTAAATACCTAAGGAGTGTTGAAATGGGATCTAATCTCATAAATCACCCAGGCAGTTCTGCAAACGTTCACATCCTGTTCCTTTCACTGAGGTGAGGCTCAGCCTGGTTAGACAACTCCAGTGCTCTGCATCCCACAGTGTTCTGTCAGCACCTGCCTCTCGCTGCCCGTCAGGGCCCGTGGTTCAAAGCTGAACAGATCCTCAGGGATAACTTTACCTGTTGAGCTCAACACCATTTCCTGATTTCTCAGCCTAGGCCCCTGCCTTCTGTTTATGCTTGGGTTTTGAAATCTAATTTGCTGTATAGCACAAGCCTCATTGGTTATAGTAGGACAAACCTGATATTTAAGTAAATTAGTTGATAATTACTTCTAATGTGCAGCAAAATATTTATAAGAAATTTGGATTGTTTTCTTTATTCTTGCTAAAATGCTATTCAAGGAATCTCAATGACATTAATTTTAATTAGGAGGCTATTATTCAGAACTAATAAAATACATGAATAATAACATTTTTCTGTTGTTAATAACATACTTTTGCATTTGTTCTTTTTCCTCTAAAATGTGCTCTTAAGCTGAAGTCAAATAGGTCCCACCTATTAGATTAATAACCGAGTATGTTAATTTTCTTTAATTTCACCATTTTTGGACAGAATAGTCAGCTCTCTTATTCAGAAAAATGAGCTAATTTGAAAATGCAAGAACTAATTTCAGACAAGTTCTTTCACAAGATGATTTCCCCAACTTGTGCATGCCCTGTTTCCAATGACTTAACAATCACATTAACTTTTCAATGGCTCCACTGCATTGTTAGACAGGCTGATGGAGTGATATAGAGATGTTGTTCATCCAAATTATAATCCAGAAAAGCAGTTAAGTGTATGAATACCTTAAACATATTTGTACTTCACTAAAATCCATTCAACAACTCACAGGTTCACCTCTGTGTGTGCTTGTTGGATGGAAGCCACAATTACCAATCTGCTGAAGTGGAGCTTAGTAAAATATATTGAGAGGAACCATCTCTGTGAATAAAAATAATACTTTGGGAATGTGTTAACCATAAAATTACTAGAATTTAATTTTCTCTATCATTATAGGAAAAGGTATTAAAAAATCTTTCCACATTGGTCTGTGCAGTAATTCTGAGCTGACTCTTGAGACTTAATACATAACTCACCCCCACGGCCTTTCCAGTGATGTCTGTTCTCAGACTTTTGGTCTTTCTTCATTTTAACACAATTCTCTCTGTCTTAACAGATGTATGACCCCCACAATGTAGTGGGGTCTTCTTCTGAGACCCCTTGCAAGGTCTGCTGCTATTCAGTCTCTGAAATGAGGCACAAATATTGACACTTTCATTCCTGAGAGTCATCCAAGAGATAACACAGCTTTTTTACTTGATTTCTTGAGGAGCGACACAGTAAACCAGCATCTGCTGGTGCCTTATGGGCTTTTTAATATAATATCTCTTCTAGTCCCTAATTTTACAGAAGTCTCCTTACTCCTGGTGATATCCCATACCTGCCACGTGTGGAGCCAGTGCAGTGGAACAAAGAGCAGCCTTAGCAGCAGCCACACAACGTGCTACTGCTTATACAGTAACTAAAGAGAAGGGAGGAGCTCTGTGAAGACTGACATTTTTATTGGATAGGAAAGTACTTATTCAAAACTGCAATAATTTGGGTAAAATTCCAATATGCTGTCTGAGATTAATTTTATATATTTTTAAGTAATCTGATGATTCCATACTTGGTATGCACTGAACATGTTCTCTGGTTTTTTTTTTCCCTATGGTTCTGTTCCTCTCTGAGCTGACTTGCAACTTAAACAAACTTCTTTTATTTCACACAAGTATGCAGTAATATAAGTATGCAGGTCAAGTAACTTTAAAATAAATGGGAAAATAGAAATTATTTTCATTACATGGGAGTTGGAAATGGTGGAGTCTTCAGTCATGCCCCTTCAATGGACAAAAAGAATAGACTGAAATCTATATTGAATGATATATTAAATACTGGATTTACATCAGAGAGGATAGGAGAGAGATCACTGAGTAGCACCCATGTCCTGGGTCGATACTGAAGTGTATTCCCATTTATCTGTTTAGCTCAAAAAATAAGTTTTGCACCTTTAAAACTGGATCTGAGAGTGAAGGGGGAAGCAGGAGAAGCGGTGGAATGTCCAAGGCGGTTGTTTTTAAAACATAAAGATAAGAGTTTTTCAGCTTTCCCTCACACACGGCCTGTGTTGTCTGCAGTGTGGATGGCAGGAGAGCTTTCCTTTGCTTTTTTGTTAGTTTTAGGCTAGCTGAAGCAGAGAAGTTCTCTGGACTGTGGGGTTTTTTTCCTTTTTCCCTGGAACTATTCAAACCTGCTCTGGACTAAAACTCAGAAGAGTACCAGGAGCACCGTGAGCCCACTGGGCCTGGCCTGGCCCCGGCATTTCCCAGAGCCAGAGGGACTGACACAGACTGAGTGAGCCGAGCTGCGACCCACGAAGAGACTTTTCTAAATTCATCATCTCTTCAGAGCAACAAGCAGTTTTGTTGTTTAGTATTGTTCATTTGTTGTGCTGGGGAGTGCTTTGCCTTTGAAATAAAAAAATTTTTCCACTTTTCTCCAAGGAAATTTTTTTCCCTGAACCAGCTGGGGGGAAGGACTGTTTGAATTTGTTTTCTAGAGGGACCTCATTCAGAGATTTCTTCCCAAATTTGCCCTAAACCAGGACAACCCATGATATCATTGCTATTCTCCAGCACACAAACTGTAATGAAATTATTTTGTTTAGTAAAACTTAAGGTACATATTTTAAACCAGATCATTACATCCTCCAACCAACTAGACCTGTACTTGAGAAAGCATCATGATGACTTCAAGACTGATAGGGCCATTCTACTAGATTTTTGAACAAATTTACACCTCAATTTTGTTTTGTTTTAGAAGGCTGGGTGAGTATTAGAAATTTGTTGAGCTAGCAAGACTGAGAAATAAGTATGCACTTTGTTTTGTCAGAAACAGACAGCAGGGTCACCCTGCCTCTGGAGTCAGTGGTTTGTCTCCCATCTGTGGATGTTCATTCTCATTGAGCACATTCACTGGAGCTGGAATAATGCCAGAGGTGTTGGTCACCTTTTACGTCTGGGCAAGGGGAGGAAGTTGTGTTCCTCCATGAGCTCCTGCTGTAGATTCATGCTGCAGTAGTCAGAGAGATGCTGACAAAGTTAGGAGCCCACATGACACTGAAGCTGTGGCTCCTGTCTTCTGCATGCTTGGGCAGGCTGAGCCTCTGGATCTCTGGCTGCAGAGCCGAACCAGGGCTTTGCTCCACAGAGCCACAAAAGATGTGACACTGTCAAGAAGGTCTTATTTACAGACAGGGCAAATACATAGAAATAAAAGGGCCTCGAATGAACTGTAATTAACTTCTTTTCACTACTTGTACTGGCTTTATAACAAAATTGCCAGGTTTACAGGTAAATTTTTCCTTTGTAAAGAAGCCTGGAAAATTCTGTTAGCAGAAGAGTGACCTCCCTTAGAGTTTATGAGATTGAAAAACCTTACATAAAGTATACTTCACTCCACAATAGCTCATTTTATTTTGATTTTATTTAATTTAAAGCAGTGTGGTTTATAATCAATGAAGTCCCTTCGCTGAAGAGAAGGAGGTTTTAGCTTCAGAACAAATACACAGCATTTTTTCATTTCCTTAATCTTGTGCTGTAGGTGGTCAGTTCCAACTGCTGCATTTGGCACTGGAAATTTTTCTCGTTTAAAGCCAAGTAAAACAGGCAGAGAATAGCTAAACTGAAAAATTGAGTTTAATATGTTAAGCATTATGCTGCAGTTTACATAATATCAATGTTCCCTAGAGTTATGTATTATTGTTGTAGTATTCTTTGACACAGATTGCTATGAACCAGAAGCGATTAAAGGGCAGGTGGAAATATTAGGTTTGCTCTTGAGGAAAACAATATTGAAACATGGCATAAAATTAATGTGGCTGAGGAAGATGCTACTACAGAGTGATGCAGTGACAGAGGCTTCATGTGGTTGGGCAGAATTGTGGCTGGTGGGGCCATAACTCACAATTTGAGATAATAATGTGGGGATTACAAGAGGCTGGATTACAAGAGGCTCCCTGCTCTTTCTTTACTACTGACACAAACAACTCCTAAATGTCCTTTGCAGGAGAAAGAGAGAAGTATTTAGATAAGGGCCATCACTTTTAATGTCGTCACTTCTCAGGAATTTGAGAATGCAGTGACAGTGCAGTATTGAGCAGCATCTAGTCCAACACACTTCTCAGGGGTGATGTCCCAGACAAGGAGCAGTGCAGGCAGGCAGAGCAGCACAACAATCAGCTGCTCCCGTGGCACAGGATCCCAAAGGGACAGACACCATCACCTTTCACTGCAGTACTGCACTTGCTGCTCTTTAGGACCTGAACATTTATCAGTTCAGTGCTGGGTGGCAGCCTGAGGACTTTCTTGCACTTAGTAAGTTCTGCAGAACATTGCACAGTTTGTCCTGTGCTGGGAGAGCTGCAAAATGGCTTTGGTAGAACAAGCCCTGGGACACATTTCAATGCCTTTGGATGGCCAAGCCCTTGCATGGAGAAACCTACACTGATCCACTGACTCCAATACGATCATGGTGCTTCCAGGAGCTGAGAACCCAGCCTAGACCTTCCACCTTTTTGATCTCTCTTTAACTGTCATATTCAGCAGTCTTTTCATGGATAAACTGTTTGGTTTGTGTACTCTAGCAGGTGAGTTCTCACTGACCAATTCTCATCAAAAAAATGTGAATTTTGAAACTGCATTTTTTGTGCTACTTTGTTGCTTAGCAGTGACCCTATATCTAAAGCATCCATCTAGGGAAACTCCCTGTTTTCAATAAAAAGCTCAGAACCGTCCCAACTCAAGCCTTGAGGAAATTCTTTGTGCCAGGTGCTAGATCTCCCTGTGTGTCAGTGCTGAGACACTGCTGACAGGCCAGGCCAGGAGCTGAAGCCATAACGGAAGGATTGCACTGTTTTGTCCTAGCCATGGTCTATGCATTTCTACACATGCTCATCATGCCTGAATTGCAGTGCAGGCTGAGCTCACCCAGCTGTCCATCCTTGTTCTCACAGCAGCATCTGTGAGGTGCTCCATCTGATTGTTCAGCTGCTTAAAAAATATATTCATTTAACATTTGATAAATTAACCAAGTAGTATGGGCATGTGTTACTTCTCTTTATACCTTCGTAAGTCTGAGAGAATTCGCTAAGGCCAAGAAACTTTAAACACTTTGTACCAAAATTTGATGTCCTATTAACTTCAAGGTGGAGGCTGGGGTGTCTTCTGGTGGAATACATGTGAACTCTTTTGCTGGTTAAATGTGGAATGCATTGTCAGGTCAGTTCAGGCATACTGCCAATTCCATAGTCAAATAGCTCCCTGCAATCTTCTAACTACCACAGGTACAGCCTCCTGTGCTGTTAGCATAGTCACCTAGATTTACCAGACAAAATATTTATAAACATTTGAACTACAGTCACTGTATTGCACCAAAAGCTGCTGCTAGATTGGATCTCAGACTGGCATGCTGCTGCTACATCTTGCTGAAATGAAGAAATTATTTTTGGGAGCTCTCTTTTTAAACAGCTCAGTTTTCAGATCTCTCAGATTGAGTGCTTGCCCCAGAAGTAATTTGAAATTACCTAAACTATTTGCAGTTTCTCTGTACTTTGGCAGCACTGTGATAAATGTATGATTCTTGCTAAGTCATAGGACACATTGTTTATTCTGAGATGTCTTGCATTTTCCAATTCAGAAAATCAGATAATTGGTTGCTGGCATTTGAACTGAACATGGAGTACTAATTTATGCCAGGAAAGTCCTGAATTTGGTTATTAAATGAGAGGGCACCTGGATGGTTCTTATTTATATATACACATATTCAAAGCAAAGTGCATTCAAAAAAATAATTCATATTTAATCTTTTTTCCTGGAGTTGCAAATGGGTGGGAAAATAATTAGAGTCTTCACAGTCCTTCCTTAATTGCAGAAGCAACAGCAAATTAACTGTGAAAAGTCAAGTATTCAAGTTACTGTATCCTGTTCTTTCAGGTTATTTTTATTTCCATGGTTATGAGCTGGGAATTATCTTTTGTTCCTTCTCTTACGCATCTATGTTGTTTCTCCAGGCTGTGCTTAATCTGTTATTTTTCTGCTGAAACTTCTATGTTCACATCTGTCATACTCTGTCATATCTCACTTCACTCATTGCTGCAAGATCTCCATCTCTGGTTTACCTAAATTTCAAAGTCCTCCATCCAAATCATTTAATTAAACCTGTATTTAAAATATGTCCCTCAGCAATTGTGTCGTGATCAGCTTGACCACTCTGAAACATCAATTACCCTTGTTTTATCAAACCAGGTTCAGGCTTTCAACCTTTATCTTAAGACATCTTAACTCTCTGCAATATGTCTGTTTCAGTCTCCCAGACTGAGATTTATTAAAAGTACCTGGGCATTTTAAGATGAAAGAATGCATCTGAGTGAATATTCAAAAGCAGCAACTACCTCATTCCCACTGGGAGTCACAGCCATTCAATCTTCTTGTCAGGATGATCCACAGTCCAGCCTTGCAGGCTCCTTCCACACCCTTATCCTGGGTTCTCTTTTCCTCCTGACAGGAGCCAACTTCCTTCCCTTTTGTCCTAAACAAAATTCAGTGCCATCCAGTCTGTGGAGAAAGTTTGCAGCTTTGGATAAATTTGAACGCTGCTCCACCAGACAGCCTCTTCCATTGCAAACACAATGGTTTTTAGATTTTTCCAATTAACCATAACACAACTGAAGAGGTGTAAATGATGAGCAGGTTATAAACACGGAGAGACTGCTACAGTCTAATAATGGCAATTCCAACAAGGACCTAGGTCTAAGTGGGGGAGCCCCTTTTTTATGTGTTCTTTCTTTGAAAATCTTTTTGTGTCAATCTGGAATGAAAGTGTGCCAAAACTTTTGGCAAAAATGGGACTTCGACCAAACGTTCACGTTTGGCTCAAAATATTCAGGTTTTCCATCTTTTACTCTCATCTTCCAGGAAGAGTAAAGATTTCTCTGTCTAGATGAGAGTAAAGATATTTCTAGAGTTTAGAAATAATCCTGTGAAACTTCATAAAAGTTAATCTTCTTGCCAAAATGCTTCAGTTTTGGCACAATTTCAGTTGGAGCAGAAAATGTTTCATTGAAAAAATTCTGACTAGTTCCATGAATGTCATCACATTCATTAAGTACGTATGTAACAGTAGCTGAATTACATATCTGTTTGCATACATCAAGTCATCTGAAATATTAGGTCATCTGAAATACTATGAGTCAAATAGAGCTTAAGAGCTGGTTGAGTAACAGTGTCATCAATTTTATTAACCATTGATCTTAACTTAATGTTCATTATAACACATCTGTGAAAAAAAAAGCCCTAATAGAAACATCAGGAAATGGTCAGAATTTAAATTAAAAACATTAGCAAACAAAAAGAATAAAGCATTTTAATTAACTTAGAATAATGCATTAGTGTGACTGGCAAATGAAATTGCTCTCCAAGTCCTAACACGCTTTTTTTATTTGAACCCATAACAGGATTATTTATTAAATGAATTCATTTTCTCTTCATAGAAACATCAACCTTTAAATAACACATGAAGACCTAAAAATAGTTTAATACAAGGGTTTAGGTCAACAGCATCCTGCAATCAGGAACAATTTAAATTAATATAATTACACTGTATTTGTGGCAAATACATACATAACCTTTTTGAGGTTTTTGTACTTATCTGATTTTTCTGCTAGCTCACATAAAAGTAGTCAAGTCTTCTCAATCTTTGTCTGGCCATGTGAAGAAATAATGGATGTTTTCTAGACGGTTACCAAAATAAAATATATTCACTTAAAATGTGACTAAAATGCTTTATCTGCAGTAAATTCGAATGCATTTTAACTAGCTCACTGCAAAATTTAGTTTAGACTTAGTTAATCTGTTTTTTGTTTCTTACATGAAAGACATTCTGATCTCAAAAAAATTCAGATTGGGAACATTGCATTTTGTTTCTCAGGGTGAGACACACATATACAAGCGAAAGCAGCTAGTACAGGGATTCCAAGGAAAATTTACTCTTGTTCAACCATGCTGGGCCAAGAACTAGTGATCCAGGACCATATCCAGAGGATTTTTGAGTATCTCCTGAAATAGAGACTCCATAGCCTCCATGGGAAGCCTATGCTGCTCAACCTTGGTCACTCTCACAGTTAGAAAGAGGTTCTACTGGAGCCTCCTGTGTTTTAGATTTTGTCCATTGCTTCCCACCGTCACTGGGAATCATCTTCTTCAGATAATTGTAAAAGATTCCCCCCAACCCGATTCTCTTCTAGACTAAACAGTCCAGCTCTGTCAGCATTTCCTCACAGGAGAAATGCTCCTGCCTCT
>WAAG01035173.1:1171-11412 GCA_013390105.1 Tichodroma muraria | reverse complement strand
GGGGCGGGGGAGAAGCGGGGCCGCGGGCAGAGCCCCTCCGGCACCTCCGGCACTGCGGGAAGGAGGCCGTGGCGGGGCGGTGGTCTCGCAGGCGGCCCCAAAGCCCGGAGAGCTGTTGCTGTCCCCGGCGAGGGGCCCGCTCGCTGGGTGCTGCGGGACGGCGGGTGTGCGGGACGGGCGGCGGGTGCCCGCCGCGGAGCGCTGAACTCGGTCCGAGCGTGTTCGGTCCCGGCGGGATGGAGTTGACTTTCTTCGGCGCGCCGGCGGTCAGAGGGTTGGGAGGCGCATTTTGCTGTAGATGGCAAGATGCACGGGAAGAGGCAGCGGCGGAGCGGAGCCCCGGCGGTCGCGCCTTGCCGTGGGTTTTCGGTATTGATTGCGAATTGAATTGAGGGTTTTCTGGGTAAAGGGCTGAATCAGCTTTTGCCGACTCCGACGCTGTGGTGGTGTGTGACCTTGATTGTAATGTGGGTGGCCAGCAAGAGCGACTGGGAGAAATTGGTATACAGTGAGGGAGAGCACCCATCCAGTTTGGAGAATCAGAACAGCAGCGAAGCGAAGCTCAAATGCGTCATTTCGATATTTTAAAGTTTATTTATAATATAAGTCTTCAGAGAAGTGATTGATGAGCCAGCCAAGTGCCGTTCAAGAACTGACCAATTACAGTTTCTTTCTTGGAAAAACAAAGTGGAGACTCCACATCTTTTACTCCCTGATCTAAACTTAGTCACTCCCAAGAGATTAGAGAGATGTTGTTTGTTTTAGCATCTTGTCTCTTGCCATGAATGACAAAGAGGATTTGTGGTACTTATGGATTAAAATGAACAGAAATACAACAAAAACAACCTTTAAACCAACGTCCTGTCATAAAAATTTCTGCCGGCACTACCTTCCTGCTGTCCTCCTCAAGTATTTAGGTAGCTAATCTTAAGTTAACTATAACTGAATTTTTCAGGAAAGCACAGTTGAGTGGAAAGAGATGCCTCCTGCCACCTCTCTCCTGTCAGTCAATTGAGCAGCAAAAAAAAACTTGGATAAACATCTTTCTGGAAAATTACTCACATGATCTAAAACAATCTTTCAAACACAGTTACATTTATAAAAATTGAAACAGGCTCTGAGAAACACAAAAGCCAAGGATCCCACCAGCCTTTCCTTACAATAATTTGGAATTTGGATGAATGTCCCATTCATCAATTGTGCTTGTGCTATTGCTCACTGTTCTGTGGAAGAACAAACAATAAGCCTGCTCATTCTCAAGCTTTTTTCCAGTTTTCCCAGAACTAGGCTTTATCTAGGGCTCCCATCTGCAGGTTCCAAGGGGAAAGG
Source organism: Tichodroma muraria (assembly GCA_013390105.1). NCBI lineage: Eukaryota > Metazoa > Chordata > Aves > Passeriformes > Sittidae > Tichodroma > Tichodroma muraria. The sequence goes on along the minus strand of WAAG01035173.1, from coordinate 10,083 downwards.
CAGGTATGGAATGTTCACTAGCATGCCAGCCTTCCATCCTTCCTGTGACTGAAACTCCTTCACCGTTGAATCCCTCCTATGAATCCCTTCCCCATGTTGAGTCATAATCCTTGCTCTTATCTTCAGTCTCACAAGCCATTCTCTCCTTGACTAATTCTGTAATGTTGCAATGCTGCTCCCCTACCCCTGCTCCATCTATAGCAGCAGTCATGTTTTCTCACATCCCCCAGCCCCTCTTCACTCATTTGTCCCCACAATGACTTAGCTTGACATAGCCTTTCCTCCCACCTCAGCATTCCTTCCTCAGGCCCTGCCTTGAGACACTTAAGAGAATCAGTCAAATGTTAATCAAAGGAGAAGCATTTATCTTACTAAAAACAAAACCAAAACAAACCCCACAATCTCTTCTTATTAGCATGGTAGCCAGTTCTGTGACAAGAAGGAAGGGATGATTCTGTCAGAGGCTTCTGACATAATTTAAAAAAGAGCAGAAAGGGTCATGATAAATAGCAGGAACACATTTTTTCTGGTTTTGTAAACATGGATCTGGATTAACTGATGTGAATTGCACAGAGCTGTCCTGGGATTTATGCAGCAGCGCTGAGATCTCATCTCATCTATGTAGACTGCTTCCAAGAGACAAAGCTCTTGCCACATCAGCAGGCTTTTAGAGGTCTCTGTGCCTTCAGTCAACTGCACTTTTCTGTTAAAGCTTTCCTCCTTTTACCTGATTAAAAACGTCACAAGAAGGCTACCCTCCAGGGACTGTATTAATCCTCTTTTCCCATCCCACTCTGTAGAACGTGCTTGTGAACTGCTGCAGCCCCATGGGACTCTACTGAAATACTAAACAATTCTGACCACATGCAGATTTATTTTTCCACAGTGTGCAAAGCAGGACTAGGATCACTGTTTCTGAAAGAAATCGTAGATTAAAGAGAAATATTCCACAGGCACAAACTTCGACAGAGACTGCAAAAGGAAACCACCAGTTACCACTTTCTGTTTGTTCTTCCCTGGACATTTGTGGATCAGATTTTCATTTCCATAAGTATTTTAAAACATTTATCTTTTTTTCAAAACATATTCACATCAAATACACAAATCCATACAGCCAACTCTATGTATTTTCAGAGCAGGGAAAAAAATGCATCAGCTTGAAGTCCAGGCTGCATATGTCTAGACTGATTGACTGCTCAGTGTGTTAAGAAAGCCTCATGCCAAACAAGCGACCAAGTTTCAAATAGGCCAAGAAAACATGTTCATGGCACCTCCAGCACCTGGAGGAATGGCTGGAAGAGCTGGGGAGCAAGCCCTGTGGGTCTGTCTCCATAGGTGATCCCTTGCCAAGGCAACCTCTGTGCCACAAACTCACAGGCCTGGCAGCCTGGTGCGTTTCCAGTTACACCTTACCTGCAAAAGTCTTCCAGAGGGCCATGGAAGAGCCTGCCAGAAAAAGTAAAGTTTGAGGCCAGATTCATTTAGGTGGCCTGGCCATAGAAAGGTGTGGCTCTTTAAAAATGCTTTTCTTTTCCTGCCACATGCTGTAAATGCAGCTTACTTTGAATTGCAGACAGTAAGAAAGAAACAATAGAGTATTATTTCGTCATCTCCTGCCAGAGCAAGACTGTTCTCTAAAGCATATTTTCTAGTGATTTTTCTGCTTACCTTTAGAAGACACAAGTAATAGCCTTCATTTCTATCATAAGAAAACTAATAGACATCAACAGGGGGATTTTTTTTCCTTGAAAAGGAGCCAAATGCCTTCCTTTTTTCCCTGATTCTATCTTGCTACTGTTATCTGCTGCTTTATATTACTGTTACTATTCTGTCCTCTTGCTGCAGTCCTTGCCTATTTCTTTCCTCCCTGAGGCCCTCAACCTCGATTTGGGTCTTTCCTCTTCCTGGCAGATTTCAACCAACTTAAAATATCTTTGTTTTTAGAACTAAGCCTTTAAGACAAACCCGTCAAGGTAATATTTATGTTCCTACTTCTATCTTCTAACAACCACACATTTTACCCAGTGACAGGAGAAGGGAAATGAATAGGTGATAAAGCCCATGCTTTTAAATGTCAGTTCTTTCCTGACTATTTAAAAACGATCATAATAAATTTTTATAGAGGTTCAGGCTAAAGCATTGAGAAACAAAGCAACTTTTCCTTTTTTTTCCTTTCTTTTTTTCTTTTCCTAAAATAATATTTTTCAAGTAGACAGGAGCAGGAGCAGAAAGTCACTGGCCATGATAGGGTTAATCTTGTCTGCAAAGTAATTGAGAAAATTATCCACTATTTTCTGAGGACACTCTATTACCAGCCTAAGGTAGGAGAGCCTTCAGGGATTTAAAAGCAGTCAATAGCTCTAAAAAAAGACAGAGCAAGCCTTTGGTTCTGGTTGATATTAAGTGAGAGTAATAAGTCAACGTAGCTTTGCCATACCAGCACTGGCTTCAGACTTACATATGCAAAGCTGCTTCTGATCTGTAAATGAAGCTGGCTCCAAGTCTGCTCAATGTTATTCTTCCCTGTGTCCATCCTCTCCCATCATGCTGCCTCCTGCAAGACTGTAGTGAGCTCTCAGGATTCAATAACCAAGGGCCTAGGCAGGGGACAGTAGCTGTAGCTGGGAGGTAATAGCTGCTTCCTAATCAGCTGCTGACACCAGTGGAGAGGTGTTGCCCTACCTCCTTCTGTCTGCACAGTAAATCTTGTCACACCTGTTGAACAAGGAGGTACCCCAGGTATGCCCCTGACACTGCACAGAAAGGACACTTCTCTCACAGGGCTCTTCTTGGGACCATGCCTGGAACCCCAACCCCTCATGTGAGCGGTGCTGGAAGAGCTGAAGCAGCATGGAGGATATTCTGCTGCCTGGGATCACTTACTTTAAAAACAAATAAACCTTCTTAGCAGACAGATTTATTACTAGTCATGAGGGATTACTCAGCCAAGTCACTTTGATTCATTAGAGTGTTCAGAGAGTTTGTGTAAGTTCCTGGAAGCTGTCTGGGATGGTCTTTTACCATCCTCTTACTGTTACCTGATGGTGAAGGGGAAAGTTGGAAAGCACTTGTGCTGAATTTGTTTTTCCCTATGTTTGGTAATAGATTTAGACAAGCTGTTTAAAGAACTGAGCCTTCTGCCTTATGCTGTGCTGAGCCGTCCTTCCAACTTAGCTACACATAGCCTTTTCTATTCTTTCCTCCCTCTCTATAATATTAATCAACAAAGCCCTACCTCCATTTCCCTGAGGCCAGAGTAATGCGTCTTTCTGCATTTAGAAACCTCCTACGCATGTGAACACGTCCTTTGTGCAGTGATGTTGTTTTAATTAGCCACGTCTCTCTTTTTGACCAGAAATATATAAAATGACTGTAAACAGCTTTCCTGCAGGGCAGTGCAGCCCCCTTGGTGCCCAGCTGTGGGTAGTGGAAGAGGCACGCTGGCTGTGCTGGGGGCCAGGGTTGAAAGGGGATGGGAGACAGACTGCGTGCCTGGAGCTGGCAGGGGAAGGGAAGCAAAACTTGGGCAGGACAGAGAAGTGGGGAGAAGGCAACCCTGGGTGACCCTGCCAGAGAGGCAGAAAAAGCCTGCCTAAAACAGATCAGAAAGGATGGCATGAGACATCTTCTTTGTAATGACCAACATGTTGTGGAAAAAAGCCAATTAAAGAAGATGATGTTAGGCCAAAACTATTAGGACAATAACCCGCCTGAGACCAAACTGTACAAGAGAATATGCTAGTATAACTGTCCTGAGATTCAGCAGAACACAAGTCTGTCCCAGGTGGTCTCCTAATACTTACATTCAAAGTGCTTGTTAGATAACATGCTTATTAATCTTTTAGGCTTTGCTTTGTCTCCACGAAATTGTATCCTGTATAAGTCATTCAAAAAGAGCTGGCTTAGAGACCTCTGAAGTTATCACCTCTCAGAAGCTTCTGTGATGCTCAGCAAATTTCCTTTTCATTGGGGACTGACTCCATTTTGTAGCATTATATTTTACCAAATTTTGCTGAATATTCCTTGATTCCCTAGTTGTGTAAATACTACTATGATAAGAAAAATACGCTGTTAATAAATAGTCCTTGTCGTGACTAGATCAAGCTACTGAATGTATCGTATACCAGAACTGGCTAAATCATTGCCCATGGCCAAGGGATGCTTTTGCTTGGGTTCTGCCAGGCCTCATCTTCACTTTTATTATTAACCAACACTGCATCTCACAGGAGGCTACAATGTGGCATTTCCATTTAAACCATGCTGCTGCTGTGGCCCACAGATGATTAAAATGCCGGTAGCCTCCCCTCTCGGCAGGAAGTGAAACACCCTGTGAAATGCTCTCCGAACTTCCAGGCGGGGCTGGCAAAGCAGAGGAGGGATGTCCTCTGGCTTTCAGTTCTGCCACAATGAAAATGAACATAATCCTGACCCTAACTGTCTTGTAATTTTTATTAGCTCTCTTTGGCTTGCAGCAATGACCCTGTGAATAATGCATGCTGCTAGATGGCTTTCCTAAGGAGAGAAGGCTTATGCAATCGCATTGTCTGCCGCTGCCTGCCTTCTCCTTACCCCATAATAACTCAGAAACCAGCTGGCCAATCTCAACCAGATTTGACAGAGGGGAAAAGATCTTGAAGAGATTGTGTTAAATAAAATACAAAAAAAATATTAAAAATGGGGACCACGTAGAGAAGGGGCATCTTAGGAACTTTAGCTCAGTCCTCACTACAGGTCTGAGGCGTCGCTCAGGTACTCAACTCTAAAAACCACATTACGCAGTTTTCACTGATTAAGTCAGTGAATCAGTTTCACTGTTTTGCTGCTCATGCAATGACTTGTTTCTCCACAGATCACTCAGGGTGAGCCCCAGAAGTCATGCTCCAAGCCCGTAGCAGAGAAATTTACAGAGACCTGCCAGGAAATTTGCCAGTGCAGGCCACCTCCACTGTTACCACCGCCTCCTCCACCTCCACCGCCCCCGAGGTTGCTAGCAGTGCCAAGTAAGTAGCTTCTGGTACAGTTGTGGTGCACTAAATGAGGGCAAAGCGACGGGGACACCTGGACAGACAGGAGAAAGGATGTGGGAAAGGGCACAGCCAGCTCATTTGTCATTTTCCACTTAGCAAATGGAAGAAGAAATGTTCTCAGTAGAGATGGAAATCTGTTTTCTGATCGATGAAAAAATGTTTGGCTTTTGGAGGAAAGCCAGAGAAAACCCCTCCTAGCATTGTGTTATATATGATGCGCTGGTTTTAAGTGGTTCCCTAATCCCCTAGCCCTGGGAAATGTTTTCCTACAGAGACATAGTGCTGTGTTGACCCTTGAGTTGCATGACCCTCTTTTTTTCCAGGTGTGCAGCTTGAAGATCTGGGTGCTCCAAGGCAAATTAATTTATAAGCAGACAAAAATCCAAACACTCGCCCAGACCATTTAGTGCGTTTGACTGTTGTCAAAACACTGGAGCACTACAGTTTACCATAGCAGTGAGTCAGGCTCACTGGTTCTAAACTGCTTACAACTGTTATAAAAATAGGAGGCATGTCAGGAGTCAATGGCAAGTGAGCAGTTTTCCCACTAATGCACACACAGGCTAAGACTCATCTCTTTCTCTTCATACAAATCAGTGCTCCCAAGCCTTACCCAGAGCATCCGAGATCCTCCTTATTTCCAGCCATACATCCCATGTCCAGCACACCTGGTGCATTCATTTCCTGCTGGCTAGCTCTGCAGCTGCTTTCCACATCAGTATTCCTGTGATCCCTGACGTACAGATAATTTCTGGAGAGTGATATCTGTCCCCGTGGTCCCTGCACAGTGGGAGAGACCTTCCCAGTTCTAGATGTACCCACTGGGTTCAGGGACACAGACTGGGTCCTGGGTGTGTGGTATTCCAGTAAATCTCCTTAATGCTTATGCATTTTCATAAATTTGTCTCTCCCTATAAGGCTGCCTATTAATTCTTCTCCCTGCTTATATAAATTCTCCTGGGAGCAGTGTTGCAAAGTATATCCAGTATCCTCAGCACTTCCCCCAAGGAAAAATAAATCATTAGGTATCATCATCTGGCTGTTTGTCTTTATCAGCGCCATCTCCAGATGTGCAGAAGACATGGAGGAGGCTTCTGCAAGCTTTTAGTCAGGCAGAGGACAGGCAGAATTTTTCAGTGTCTTTTCTGCCAGGAGCATGCTTTGTACTTGTGCTACACTGCAGAAAATTAAGGCAAAGGCAGAGAAAAACCAACAGTGAAACACTCGGGAAAGGAAGTACAAAGACAGCTGGGAAAGCAGAGAGGGATAGTTTTTATAGCAGGAAGAATCTCTTTCGATGTTCAGGAAAATGTCATGGCAGTAATATGGAAAATTACCTCGATCTTTGTATCACAGCCAGAAAATAAAGTTCTTTGTCACTCTCTTTTCTTGTGCCTGGGGTACCCTGTTGCCCTGAGGGGGATGAGATTTGGAAGAGTGTTGGCACAGGGACCAGCCCTGCTGACCAGCTGCACTATGAAGGGAGCACCACTGCCAGGCTGCTTCCTCTCCATCAGGCAGCTGCTCTGAGTGCATGGATTTGTCCCCTGTCAAGTGGGAAGTAAATCATGTCAGAAAAAAAGAAGAATTCTGTCACACATTGCAGAAAGAAGAACAAGAAATCAAGTGGGCCTGTGACTGGGATAGCCTGATACTTTCTTAGACTGGATTGCCAGGTGCTAACACAGTTCTAAAAATGAGCTATATAAATCCAGATGACTAATATTTAAGCAAGTGACTTCATTTCAAATAAAATGAAAAAAGAGATTACACATTTCTTTCACTGGTAAGCTTTAGAGTAGCAATCAAGTGTCTCATCTTGAATGATGCTTTCATTATCATCAGCTGTCTAGGCACTGTGATTTAGTCCATGTGTACAGTAATCCCCTTCCTTAGGAGAAAGAACAAGCCTTGTGGTTAAATATTGATGTTATAGACATTACTTTTAAATGGTATTCAGAGGAGAGGGAAGTAAAGAGCCAAAAGCTATTGCGAAGTGGTTGATGCTGGACTTGCACTTTCTAAGTGAATAAAGTTTAGTACTGGAAAGCACTAAAAAGCAAAAAAACAGCAGTCCAGAAGCTGCAAGATTTTTACCTTTGCAAGGTACAATGTCTGTGCCATGAGGTACTACATAAAGATGCTGGAATTGCTTTCAGAGCTTTGTGAGCCACAAAAGGCTGCAGTCTGCTAGCACTGTCCTTAAAAGGTCTCTCTGCAACCAAAGTGAATGTTGCTGGAGATTTAGATCAACTCTAAAGCAGCTACCATGGTTTGGGCTGGGTGATTAAAGCAGTAGATGCAAAAATCCTGTCTCTCCAGTTACTACAGACAGTCACAGTTCTGTTATCTGCTATATGAAGCATGTAGTGCTCTCTGACGTGGCCTCCAGCTGCTGTTCTGGAAAATCAGAGAACCCTCTGATGTGTCCTCTTTATTAGTCCCACCTGATTGTTTCACAAACCCTACTTGGTTGTATGGGATGGTTCTGCATAACTGTTTGTAAGCAGCTGAATCGCTCCCTGAAAGGCTTTTATTGTGCTTGAGGACTTTTAGGAACAATTATAGTACATTTAGTGTCTCTTTAGACACTTCAATATTGACAGGTTGATCCAGCAACAAATCTTTAGCTCTACTTCCTGCACGTAGATTTATACAAAATCTATTCAATGCAGAGAATCCTAGAATTCACATATAATAGCTGGCAAATGCTGTGTTTACTCTGAGGGGTAATAACCTAATTCCCTCTGCAGAAAATGAGTAGAATCACACAGCTTAGCAGGCAGTCTAAAACCACAAGCAGCGTTAGGAGCACCAGCTTTCCCTGGTTTAGGAGACACCTCCCTGCTACAGTTGTGTGTTTACATTAAGAATGTGTGGGGAGTGTTTCAGCACATCCTGAGGAGGCACTGAATAAATGAATGAAACTATATGAATATGGGAAATTAGATAGACTGCTTTTGTCCTCCTTCAGGGATGGCCCCAGGTCTCCTTTCCCCACATTTCTAATTCCTTCACATGGACCACTTGCATTTATGGTGCCCCATCCATTCAAGCCCTGCCCTTGCCTCCACTGCTTCTGCTCTGCAGCCAATTCCATCATGGCAGCATAACCCTGTGCCTCCTCTTGGGAATCCCTCTGCCTTACAGTATCTAAATGAAAGCTACTATCAGCCGTGCTGCTCCCTGTGCATGCTGGCTCTCTCAGTATTGCTGGTTCACCCTTACCTTTTTCTGCAAAGTGGGACACATGGACTATTTGAGTTTTAATTTTCCTGAGCTTCATTTCAGACAGTTTTTTGTCATCCCATTGAGATACTGCTGTCTGATTCAATATAGATGTGTACCTTACCAAGGGGCTCAGAGGAGAGGGACTTCAGCCCATGTTAGAAGTAACTAAGATAGTGGGGACTGTGTGATGGTGAGGACTGTCAGGAGACGTGGTCCCTGAGCCCATGGCAGCTCTTCCAGACGGTTTGGCACATTGATGTTTCCGGACTAACTCCCCTTACGCAAGGAGCAGCCTGCTCTTTAACCCATGCCTAGAAAACTGTTCATTGACAAAGTGAAGGGAAAGCTCATGAGGCTCTAAGGGGCCTAAGGCCAGCTAAACTGAGATGCTGACACAAAAGGAAGAAGGAACTTTCAATGAAATTGTGTGTGCTCCCTAGATATGTCTGTAATGACCTGAAGGCGATAGAGATGCTCAGAACCTGGCCTTTAATTAACTGTGCCTTTTTCTCTCCATCTGCTTTCCTCCGTGTCTCTGGATTTCAGCCAAGACTAAGACAAGGTGGATGGAATACTTGTTTAGGCAGCATTTCTAACCCGGCTTTCACGGACCCGTGAGATTAAGCTAGTTCAAATGATGTCGACCCTTAAAAA
>WAAG01035165.1:0-17124 GCA_013390105.1 Tichodroma muraria | reverse complement strand
CTGCTGGGCGATGGGCCATCAATTAAATTCTCTTTTGTCCATATGTAAAATAGCTAATGGTTGCAGCTTCTTTCCATAATAGAGCCATTAGTGGTAATCTGCCCCTCTCTGCCAACTGATTTACTCAGATGGGTATAGATGAATTGTCTGTAATGTGCTGTATAAACCTGGCTCTGTAGATGTCCTGAAAGCAGCAAAGGTCTCTCAATTTGATACTTTGCTGCACTGTATGGCTGTTTGATATGTAACATAATCATATACTGATATGGTTGTGGTTGAATATTTTGAATGTGGTTGTGTATTCCAAGATTTTAGTTTACACAAATCTGATTCATGATCTGACATAATGTACATATGAAATATCCTCAATTTGGTAATGTGAATCTGATTCACATTGATTATATTCAGTGCTGGTGTTTGAAGCTCTAAATTATCTTCACTGTTTGCTAACTTATAAATACAGCAGATAAGTGTTAGGGAATTTGAAACCCTTCGAATACATGCCAGTTTGACTGTGGAACAACTAATATTTTACATTTTATTTAAAAGTTTTCCTCTCTAAAGAACTCTAACTTTTTCTTGGGAGGTGGGGAACACGGTAGGGGGACATTGTGTGTACATGGCAATGGTAAAGGAAGAAAGGAAAGCAGAGACATCTTGTGAACAGTGATAAATGTTTCAGTCACGCACTTACCCACACCAGTGTGCAGTGGCTGAATAATCAGTAAGATAAACCATCATTTTCTTTGTATTTGCTGTTTGACAAGTTTAATAAGCTAAGTAACTTATTCAGTAAAAAATGGCAGTGATCCAGGGGAATGTGTTTTTATTTTTTATTTTCCTTGGGTTGAATATAATTCAATATAATGAATGTACAGCTGTCAATAATGTATATGCAGCTGTTATGAGATTTATCATTACTTGAACATATAGGAAGGCTACAGAAATATGGAAAAACTCTGCAATGGTTAGGAAAGCTGGAGAGAGCATTTATAAGTGAAGTTGCCAAAAAAATCGTAGAATCATATCACAGAATCATAGAATGGCTTGGTTTGGAAGGGACTGTAAAGATCATCTAGTTACAATTTCTGTGACATGGGCAAGGACACCTTCCACTAGCCCAGGTTGCTCCCAGCCCCATCCAACCTGGTCTTGAAGACTTTGAGGGTTGGAGCCCCCACAGTTTCTCTGGACAACCTGTTCTAGTGCTTTACCATCCTCTCAGTAAATCATTCCTTCCTAATATCTAATCTAAATCTACTCTGCTTGAAGCTATACCCCCTTGTTCAGTCACTACATGCTCTTGTAAAAAGTTTCTGTCTACCTTGTGAGTTTCCTTCAGGTACTGAAAGGCCACAATTAGATCACCCTGAAGACTTTCATTCTCCAGGCTGTCCCAGCCTTCCCTCACAGGAGAATTGTTCCATCTCTCTAAGCATCATAGTGTCCCTCCTCTGTATTCCATCAAGCAGGTCCATGCCCTTCTTCTTCTGGGTATTCCAAAGTTGGATGCAGTACTTTAGATGGGGTCTCACAAGACTGGAAAAGCGGGGACCTGCTGCCCACACTTTTGGTGCAACACAGGATGCAGTTGGATTTCAGGGATGCAAATGCATGTGGCTGGCTCATGTCCAGCCTTTCCAGCACCAGCACCATCCCCAGCCTGTTTTGATGCCAGGGTTTGCCCTAACCAGGTGCACTTGGTCTTGTTAAACCTCATGAGATTCCTATTTCTCCAGCTTGTTCAAGTCCCTCTTCATGGTATCTTGTCTTTCAGTTGCATCAGCCACACACTGAATTTGGCATAATCTGCAAATTTGCTGAGTGGGCACTTGATCCCTTCATCTCTGTCGTTAATGAAGATATTAAATAATACTGGTCTCAAAATGGACCTCTGAGGGAAACCACTTATCACTGATGTCCACTGGGAATCTGAGCCATTGACCACTATTGGGTGTGATTATCCAACCTGTTTCTTATCCATCTAACAGTCCACCCATCAAATCTCTCTCCCTCCAATTTAGAGGGAAAGATGTTGAGGGGAGGATTGTGTCTGAGGCTTTACAGAAGTCCAGATAAATGACATCTCCAGTCCTTCCCTTGTCCACCAATGCAGTCACTTTTAAGAAGGACTTTAAAAAGAGGTGATGCTTTTCTTGAACCACCAAATTGTTCCATAATTAAAATATGTGATCTTTGAAGAGAGGACTTCTGGCCTGAAAGTAATTCACCTAAAGGACATGTTTACTCCAGGATATAAATGAAATATTTGAGGCTGCTTCCCTTTTCAATAATATGAGGGAAGAATTTTAAAAATTATCAGAAGTGATACTGGAGAGATGTTTCAAAAGCTATTGTCAGTAGTCCCACTCTACTCTCATTTAAGTCTAAAGCGTAATCCCAAGGAGTTGATACCAAAATGAAGTTAGACCAACACTGAATGCTCTTGAAATTTCTATAGCCTTGTATGTTTGTGTGCAAGCATTTACATTAATGTTATGTATGTATACATTGCAATTAGTGTCTCTGTGTACAGTAAACAGATACACACTTTCTTGCTCTCTGCTCGCTTTTCTTGTCTGGCACACTCTGCAGATTGTTTCCAATTTGGGTCATTTCTGTTCTCCTGCCAGTTTTCCAGTCCAGTGTGATCCAAATTAAATAATCTTCTATTGTGCCTTTCCTGATGAATGTCAGATTAATCTTAGCAGTATGTGGGACTTTGCCTGACAACATGATTATTGCAATATTTAAACAACCCTTAGGGCCTTAATTCACTAACAATTTATGGTTCTCCCTATACGTGAGTGCTGTTTCTGCCTTTTGAATGCCCAGGTGCACCCTGCTGTGAACTGCTTTGTCAACTGGAACTTGGTGACATGCACTCACCCTCTTTTGCTGCACAACAGAGTGCTTTAGGTAAAGTCTGAGAAGGTCTCTAAAGTGCTCCCCCACCCTGCTCCCCAAAATCCGAGAAAAAATTCCATCCCAAAGGAAAAAAAATGCTGATGGCAGTCAATGGGAACCAGATAAGGGAGATCTCTTTCACTTGCATTTATGTAGAGCAGCCATGATCTGCATTGTGGTGACTGTCCCCACCAGTCACTTGGGGCAAGAGAGGTGCACGGCCTCTGCTTACTTTGGAGCCAGCTGTTGGTGTGGGGTCAGAAGGTGCTGGGGCCAGCCAAGGAAAATCCTTGCTGGAAAGCCCAGATCACAGTGCAGACACCAGATGAACTGGCCAGAATAGGATCTGAGAAGTTTAAAAGGAATTTAAGAACGAAGCCAACACTTAATGCGGCTTGGGAAGAAACTTCCCCTAAGGGCCCTGTTATTGAATAGCTGCTGGCTGTAGGCTTTTTTTTGTTCTCTTTTAAAGCAGCGGGTACTGGTCATTGCTGGAGATGGAAAAGCTGACAGGGTTAGACATGCCAATGGCTGTCTCAAAGCTTATTCTAATAGAGTACAGATCCTTAGCAAAGGATGCAGCATGATGAGGGCATCTTTACAATGTATGAGTGAAGGAAGTATCCCATTTTCCCTCTCACACTTGTGTCCAGCCTGTGTCACATTTGTGTCCCAGGACACAGGGTTATGTTTCACTTGAACAGTGTGCCTTTAACTGTCTGATGTCTGCAGCATAAAGCAACTGGTAGTGTTTAGTGTCTCTCTGCACCAGTAGCTCCGTCTTGAGGGACTGAAATTGATGTAATTTATCATGGCAGGTGAATATGCAAGCTGTGCCTCTTACCCCATCGCACAGTGTAGCAGAAGAAGCTATAGACAACGAGTCAGAAATAGCTCTTTTCTTTTTTTTTTTCTCCAGCTTTCTGAAACAGCAACACTGTGTGTCTGCATGGTTGGAATATCTAGGTACAGTAGCTCCTCTTAATGGAGCTGTGTACCACCACACACTTTCAGAAGCTGTTGGGGTTTTATTACTGAACCATTCACTGTGCATCTATTTTGCCAGAAGTGGTAATGAAGATTGCATTTTGTTTTGTGATATTTTTTCCAGTTGAAAAAATTTCTTTCTCTGTGTTTATACTTTGTCTTGGTGTTTTTGTACTGCCACTTAACACTGAAGTACTCTTTTATCTGTTTTTTAATAGACATACCCCAAGCAGGACCGAGCAAACGGATGGGACTGTCATTGCCTGGATCAGTATGTTTTTTCCCTCCTCACTTACTGTTCCCTAATCATCCTGTATTACCCTGGCTTGATAAATTCATTAAAAATCACAGCCTCGGGCCTTTTGAATGCATATGTCAGTTCCTCCAGAATTTTAGGGTGATGATTACCAGTCACCTCCACTTGAGTGCAGTGAGCTCCTTGAGTTTTGGTTCCACCTCAGCTGTGTTACTTTGTGTTTCCACAGGCTTGTTCCGATTAACCTTCTTGCCTTTACCTCCAGTTTCAGCATCATTTCACTAATCCATGCCAGAAAGACAGGAAACATGGACGTGAGTCATACCCACAGGGGGTATCCAAGGGATACATAATCCTACTCCCACTTTGAAGGATCCCTCAGCATGAATATTGCAACTTGAGTTCAAATATACTGCTGCTGTTATTTGTAGGAGAGACATTCTGCAGGACTGTGGGGGGAAGGACAGTGAGTGGCACAGTTGTGTCTGGGTAGGGACCTGTTTCCAGCATTTCTAGATTTTGTCCCGATTAGCCGGGCTCCTCACAGGTGCTGGCTCCACGCAGTCCCCAGGGCGGCTGGTGGGAGCTGCAGCTGCTCTGCACCTCTGCAGCCCAGGCCGCTCGTGTCTGGGACTAATCAGAAGTGCTTCAACCATGAAAAGGTTTGTGACTTTGAGAATATTTTACATATCCCTCTTAAGAAACATCACAATAACCATAATCCCTTTGCAAACGTTAAGTCTTAACACAATCTTTTACTTGGCTCTGTATCTGTGGGCAGACATACACACGTTAACAGGGCTAATGAGCAGAACAGCCAACAAAACAAAATAAGAAAAATAAATACAATAAAATAAAATAAAGTGAGGTGAAATTAAATTAAATTAAATTACCTGAAACAAAATAAAATAAACACCTCCTACTCCCAACAGTGTAGTCTTATCACAGTTGGACTGTATTTTTCTTCTGCCGAATTCAGTTTTATTTTAAATTCTGCACATCACAGCCATACTAAATATCCCCTTAGACAAGACACAAAGCTGCTGAGTAAGACCCCTGCAAATCAGGGATGCTTTTTCATAAGACCAACATGCATAATTTATATCTGCATACAATTAGCCTGTTTACATTTATACATCTTCTGCTTCCTTTTATGTGAAATATTCCACAGGATACTTGGTAATGCATTCAAAGTAGCCTGTATTTTTTTGGTTGTTTTTTTTTTTAAAGGCTGCAGGACTAAACAATTTATAAAACCTCACACCTAATAAATACTTTATATGAATACAAAAGAGTTTTCTTGCTAGGTAGCAATGGCTTTACATTAAAAATAGTCCTGCTTTTTCCCAGCTTAGAAGTTCTCTCAAGCAGTATTCTATAAATCCTTGACACATTTTAAAAATGCGTTTAAATTGTGGGTTTTGTGAATGCATTCAGTGTCAGAGTCATAATCATCCCTGCAGAATGGATACAGCAGAACAGTCCTTCCATCACCCCTGATCTGAAGAGCCACTCCTTTAAGACTTTGAGATTCTTTTGGGGGTTTGGATTTGCTTCACCAGGCATACTTAGGTTTTCTTTAATCCTTCTGTGCCCACTGTGTGGTGCCTCTTGGCCCAAATGACATGGCAAAGCTGCATGCGCATAACAGATGATTATGAAGGGGCTCGGTGTGATTGTAGGATCATTGAGTCATTTAGGTTGGAAAAGACCTCTAAGTTCATCAAGTCCAGCTATTAACCTTGCTCCCAAGCCCACAACTAAACCATGTTCCTAAGGGCCACATCTACACACCTTTTAAATACCTCCAAGGATGGCTACTCTTCCACTTACCCGGGCAGCCTGTTCCAAAGCTTGACAACAAAAAAAAAATTTTCCTAATATCAAATCCAAACCTCCCCTGGCATTACTTGAGGCCATTTCCTTTTGTCCTGTCATCTGTTATTCGGAGGTTATTCAGAGATCTGAACCCACCCGGCTACATTCTCTTTTCAGAGAGTTGTAGAGAGTGATAAGGTCTCCCCTGAGCCTCCTTTTCTCCAGACTAAACACCCCCAGCTCCCTCGCTACTCCTCATAAGTCTTGTGCTCCAAACTCTTCTTTGTCCCTGCATCAGAAATGCAGCAAGCTGGTGAATGCAGTGGTGGAGCATGGCTGTGCTGCATGGCAGGTGAGAAGATGGAGAGGGCTCGCACTGGGGCTGTTTGTACCAGGTTACAGACAGCAACTCGAGGTGTGTAAGGTTAATAAGCACTCTTTGGGGCAGGGGAAACTGGTCTGAAGAGGAAGTGGCATGGAGAAGGTCACCTTAGGGAAGGACAAGTTCTAAGGGGCATAAGCAGGGACAGAGACTGGGAGAGGTGCTTGAGAAAGAAGACTAAGATTTCGAAAGAAAACTGTTTCTGGCTGAAGGGAAAGAAATCCTATTGTTCCCTGGGCATGAAAGATCATGTGCATTCTGTATGGATAATATTTAATAATGGAGACATACAAATTAAATCCCTTTGCAAACAACTCATTGCTAGCTCTGTACTCATGTACTTAAAATTGAGGAGGTTTTTGCTATTGTAAAAGCACTGACAGAGGTATAGCAGGGATGCTCTGTGTTTGCAACCATGTCAAGCTCAGAGCAATGGAGTTTTGTGTTCCCACCACTATCCAGGCATGTACCATTCTTGCAGCTTCTGCTGTGCAATGTTGAGTTAAGTCAGCAGTGTTTTAACTGAACTTTGGATTTGAATAGCTGGGCACAGACTGGCACTTCCTCCCTCAACACACACTGGCACTTCTCCTGGAGCAGATTTACTATTCATATTCCACCCCCTGTTTTTTTTTCACTATCCCCTGAGAGCACAGTAGCTATTTTCTGTCCATGAGTCAATGGTAAGAATGGTAAAGATTTTGGTAGAGGATGATTCAATAGGAGAGGAATTACTGGTATTACTTTGCACTCACTCAGCACCAACTCTCCAAAGAGCTGTTATTGTAACATAAAACACAGCTGGAACATAAAACATTGATCCTTATGAGGGTTGTTTTTTTTTTTCTTCAATCAATATTTCTTTATAGGGAAACTTCACTCAGGATGCAATAAAGAGGTACATCATAACTGCTATGTGCCACAGGACACAAGGGTTCATTTTAAATGCTCTGAGTCCTGCTGGTATTGAAAGGGGACTGCAGTGCCTCAGCAGGCCAGAAGATGATACATTTGGAGACTGGGCTCTGCAGTCTATGATGCTGAAGGTGAGAACCAGGACCTCTCAGACAGCCCCCCAGGGCACAACCCTTGAATCTGCCAGTGCCTGCAGCTCTTGACCTCTCCTGTGCCTTAGACTCCAGGAAATTATTTCTCTGTTATATTTTTACTCAGTGGCTTTGAGACTCACAATTCCTGGCTGAGGAACAGGATGACTAAATACTGACCAGGACAAGTCCCAATTCTCTAGATTCTTATAAAGCCTGGAGGACTGGAAATGGGCAGGAAAGAAACATCCAAAAAATCAGTTGCACAGAAACAAGACGCCTTGCATAACAAAACAATTAAAACACCCATACCAGTAGTGCATTTTTATAAATGAGTTCTGTCAGGAACTGAGGAAGAGCTCAGAGTCACCCCACAAGGCAATAAGGAAAGAGTGTCAGATAGCAATTAGTGTTCATACAATCAGGCAGATGGGTTGTCCTTTGCAGCTCAGATGTGGAAGGGGCTTTTGTGGTTTTTTTTGAGACTGCAAAGCACTGAACAGCTTTTGTTATAATAGAACTTGTCTGTCAGATACTGAAAAAGACCAAGATAAGTTCATATGCTCACAATTCTATGTTTGATGCTAAGTAGAGGACTACTGTTCAAATAAATGGAGGAAAATGCGAAGAAAAAAGTCCCAGGACAAGTTCCCAGGCAGAGAGACTCTGCATAGACATCTTGTCATAATAGAAGCCTGGGCAATCACCAACCATATGACAAGGACATATTGTTTAAAAAGGACATGGGCCAGATTCTGCACCCGAGACAGGGCAAATCCCAGATGTAGGTACAGACTGAGGAATGAGAAGTTGGAGTGCAGCATCATGGAAAGGGACCTGGTCGTCCTGATCAGTGTCAAGTTGAACATGGGTCAGCAGTGCTCTGGCAGCCAGGAGGGCCAACCCTGCCCTGGGGGCATCAGGCCCAGCATCACAGCCGGGCAAGGGAGGGGATTGTCCTGCTCTGCTCTGAGCTGGGGCGGCCTCACCTCCAGTGCTGGGGGCAGGTCTGAGTGACACAATATAAAGAAGGTTACAAAGCTATTAGAGCATGTCCAGAGGAAGGTAAACAAGATGGTGAAGGGTCTAGAAGGGAAGCTATATGGCCTGCGGAGGTCATTTGATTTGAGCCCAGAGAAGAGGAGATCAAGGGGAGACTTCGTTGCAGTCTACAGCTTCCTCATGAAGGGAAACGAAGGAGCAGGAACTGATCTCTCTCTGTGTTGACAGGACCTGAAGGAGCAGCCTGAAGTTGTGTCAGGGAAGGTTTAGGTTGGATATTAGAAGTTCTTCACCCAGGGGGTGGTTGGGCATTGAAACAGGCTCCCCAGAGAAATGGCCATGGCACCAAGGCTGCCAGAGCCTGAGAAACGTTTTGGTAAGTTCTCTCTGGCACATAATGTGGTTCTTGGGGTTGTTCTGTGTAGAGTCAAGAGGTGATGATACTTGATGATCCTTGAAGGTCCCTTCCCAAATGAGGATATTCTATGAATTTAAGTTAAGCTTTGGTCTGATTGTATAGCTTGCTGTTGTTTCGCAACCATTCCTTTTGTTGTTTTGCTTCATTTTTAGGAAAATGTTCCTATCCCTTGCCATTAACCTCTGCTGTTCTGTTTGGAACCAAGAGTTTAGTGCCCCCTCTGAGCTTCTCAGAGGGAGAAGAGAATGTAGAAGTTAGAAATAAGTTTAAATAAGAATAAGCCTTCATGCTTTCTAAGTGCCTTTAGTAAAAGCAGAATACCAGCTGCCTGAATAGATGCAGAGAGCAGAATGTCCTAAGCTCTAGATAATAGTTTACTGCTTTATAGACATCTAAAACACAGTAGAATATTGTTTTGTGTTTTTAGATAAAGCCATGAACATAAATAGATAAAACATGTACGCAGATAATGTACGCAAATATATGTAAAGATGTGTAAGAACAGACACTGCCTTTTGCATTTTAAAATATAATTTTAAAAGGTGCAGAGAGTTTGTTTTAGAATCATGTTTTTAGCTAATTGGATCTGAGGCCTGCTGGCTGCTGTTCACTCCTCACTGCTGCTTGCCTTTGGTCTCATGCATGGAAGAAAAGAGGAGGACAAAGAGATGAAGAAGAACAAAGAGAAGAAAGAAGAAGAAGAAAGAAGAAGAAGAGGAAGAAGAAGAAGAAGAAGTAGAAAAAGAAGAAGAAGAAGAAGAAGCAGAAGAAGAAGAAGAAGAAGAAGAAGAAGAAGAAGAAGAAGAAGAAAAGTGTGGGAGCTGCTGGTTCTCCTGCTAATACTCCATGAAAATATGCAAGAGATGCTGCTGCTTCTTGGCTCAGGACTTTGTATAGGGAAAAGCTGCAGGAGCTCCTGCTCCTGTTTGAAGCAAGCCTAAAACCTTAATGTGNTGAATAGATGCAGAGAGCAGAATGTCCTAAGCTCTAGATAATAGTTTACTGCTTTATAGACATCTAAAACACAGTAGAATATTGTTTTGTGTTTTTAGATAAAGCCATGAACATAAATAGATAAAACATGTACGCAGATAATGTANTATTCAAGCAATAACTGTACAGCAGTTAAATAACTTTACAGCAACCAACTATGGCTCATGTCTTGCTGAGATCTCCAATCCATAAAATAACAACTCAACACTGCTCATTGTGAAGTTAGTAGCAACCAAGTAGTGTTGCTGAAACTGACCTGAAATTTGGTTCCTTGGTGCTGCCCAAAGACCCAAAGATCCTGGTCAGTATGTAAGCATCATTATTCTGCCATTTATCATTTTCTGCCATCCAGTGATCAACAGATCACAGGACAGGCAGTCCTGTCTCAAGTAGCCTAAAGATTTAGTTGAATCTCAACAACATACACAGACATATGGGGAGAGAGAGAAAGAGATTAAAGACGTCAAAGCTGGAAACAGAATCTGATTGTTAAAGATCACTTCATTTTCTAAAGATCAGTAGAGATCTTTAGAAATCTCTAGATCACAGATTAGATCACAGATGCCCTGTGAAGAAGGAAGGGTTATGTACCGGACTAAGTTTCTCTGTATTGACCCATTTCAGTTACCATTGGATGGTAGGGCTGTGGTGACCTTTGCTCCTTCTGATTTTTCCCTCCGTTTGTTTCCCAGTGTGTGGCAGAAGTAAAGATACCACCTGTGCTCTCTCTTTCTCTCTTTCCCCTTGGCCCCATCCACAGTTCAGCCCTAGAGTGCTAAGAAAGTAGATCACTTTGTGGATGAGGATGGGGATCCTCACAGACTGACTACAATCACTTGAAAACAGATTGAGAAGAACTGCACATCTCACTCGGTTTTGGCAGAGAAGCAAATTATCGGATGTGCTGTTACAAAAGCTACAAAGAAGCTGATAAAGAATCTTGTGAGTTTTTGAGTAGACTCTTGTGAGTTAAGGGTTTGCTGGCCTTCAAGTAGCAGGGCTTGTCCACCCAATTTTCATCTTCTTTCTCTCTAGCTGTTCTTGCTTTAGTTAGATGGGCTGTGGGAAAGAGAAAAACTTGAGTCAAGCAGAAATGGTTGACTTCATAGATCAGAAGGACGTCCATGCTAACTCATTTTTTAACTCACCAAGCTATGCAATGGAAGTGCTGCTGATTTCTGAGAGGTGGGAGTATGCATGAGGCACTTGCTATATGCACGTGTGTGTACTAGACTTATACACACATATATAGCACACATACACACATTCACAGAAAAAAAATACCACAGTGTTGTCCAATGGGATGATGGTATTTTTTTCAGACAATTCCAGATAAAAGGGTTGCTTTTTTGATCTACTATGTTGACTGTGAAAAGAAAACAAGCTGGAAGCGTAGGCAGAGGTATGAGGTGGGCAGAAAGTGTGAGAGAGTTCAGCACTGTATCGCTTAGTGCAAAAATGCTTTGGCAGAGCACATAGGTGTAAAAATATGAAGATAGAAAGAGAGGGGATTTGATTTCTTCCATTTTGAGCCTTTATTTTAGTAAAGAGGTGAAAAGTTCTTAAAACATCAAAAAGAAAGTTTTATGGATTGTTTGAGCTGTGAAAAACTCAGTTTGGTTCACACAAACATTGATGATTTTCTCACTTTCTATTGATATGTTATGCATGGAGTTATCACACCAGTGGTATTTCACAGTGTTTCTTAGACCTCTGAAAGGTCATGGGATCAGTTGCCAACAAAGTTCTGCTACAAATGCTGAT
This sequence comes from Tichodroma muraria, assembly GCA_013390105.1. Classification (NCBI taxonomy): domain Eukaryota; kingdom Metazoa; phylum Chordata; class Aves; order Passeriformes; family Sittidae; genus Tichodroma; species Tichodroma muraria. The sequence goes on along the minus strand of WAAG01035165.1, from coordinate 5,551 downwards.
CAGACCTACAGTATTCAGTGCTAGCTAAGGTATGCCTGGGCATTTTTCACTTTCAAGTTCACTGCCAAGTTTAGGAACACACCAAGCTATTTGTTATTGAGCACATCAAAACAGAACAAAGGAATCTTGTTAAAAATGAAGATGCTCCTCACATCTATCCAGCATGTTATGGGGCATCAGGTGGAAGTATTAGAAAAAGATAGGTCTGCTGAGTAATTTGAGCATAAGGGATTTGTTACACTGTCAAAAACTAAAGATCTTCTGGTCTCTTTGAACAAACCCATTCCTTATACCTTAGTACTCAACAATGAAAAATAAGATATTTGCACAAAGAAAACTGGAAATAATGGAATAATTTAGGTTGGAAAAGATCTCTAAGATCATTGAGCATACCATTTACTTATCTACATGAATGGAAGTCATCAGTAGGAGTGTAAAATACTGGATTTTTCATACAACAGCAAAAAGAAAGATTCTAAGAAAATACATATATAACCTGGAATAAAAAAAAACAGCACTAAGGAACGGTCAGTGAGTGAAAAGCAGTCAAATAATTTTTTGTTTCCATCCTGAATAAATGACTGGCAATTTGATAGAGATGCTGCAAACATGACTTGCTGGCCATGCTGGGTAAGCTGAGAGGTCCATTCCCCTGATTTATTTTCTCAGACACTTTCTAGTTTTATATCTGCTGCCCCCTCTGTGTATGCCTCCTGGGGTGGTGGAGAATCGCCACCAGAAAGAATTATTGACTTCTCAGCCACCAGAGATCAAAGATTCTTCTGGCACTGCAGTGTATGATACCTCTCAAGTGACTACTCTAATTTAGGACTTATTTTTGTTAATGCTTCAAAGTGTCTATTTTGCAGACAGACGAGGTATAAAGGTCATGATTTTTAGTCTCCTGGTCAATGCTGTCTTTGTTTGCAGATTATGTGAAAGCTGGATGGGAAGATGATCTGAATAAAGCTGAAACACCCTTATGACAACAGCAGAGAGAAAGTTAATTTAGTGATGCCCTGAGCATCTTCATATTCTGCCAGGTGGTGATATAGAGGATTAAAACCAAGCCTTTTTGCTTTTATAACTTTACTAGTCTTAATTATAGCCAACAACAAACCTAGGTGGAGAAATCTTTTGTATGCAACTTTGTTTTAATCTATGTTCTTAGCTCTTCAGATACTGTTCTATTGACTGATCTCTTTGCTGGCATTTGGTGATGTTTATCTGTATAGATGAGGATTGGATGGGGTTTCCTTCTACTTTTAAGAGATGCCTGGGTACTTTGAAATACACATGTGATACAATATATATCAATACAGAAATGAAAAACAGGGAGACTGGGCATGCGAAAAAACATGAAAAGAAGTGTTTAGACAAAATAGATTTTGAAAACCATGATTTTGTATTGAAATATCTTTTTGAAGAAAACTGGGATTTAGAGGGCTAAACTGCTGGTATTTTGGAAAATAAGGATCTGGGTGTTTTATTTCCTGCTTTAGTCCAAAACAATTTTAATTAGTTCTAAATAATAGCACAATTTAAAAAAAAATCCTGAGCAAGGTGAAAAAAACTTTTTCTTAGGATAAGATCACCACTGTCTCCGTATCTGTTTTGTGCATACGATCTGCTTGTTATCAGCCTCTGCATTTATCTGGCTCAAACCCCAGCCTGTAGCCTCCCAGGTGGCTGTGCACCCCCTCTGCACCTCGTTGGTCACCTTGCACATCATGAGCAAAACACCTGCTGCTTTTGCAAATTGCCAACTGTTCGAGTGATTAACAATTAACATTTCAGCCTCTCACACATGGGGGAGCTACTGTCCCCCTGGAGTCCATGGAGTCAAGAGGGAGCACAGAGACCCTCCTACAGTCCAGGGAGATTCAAGTGGGTGCCCGGGAAGAGGCTGTGACCCAGAGAGAGGCCCATGCTGGAGCAGGGTCCTGGAAGGGACCTGCAGACCAGAGGAGAGAGGAGTCCACTCCAGAGCAGGATTCCTGGTAGGACTTGTGACCCTTTGGGCAACCCAGGCTGGAGCAGGCTGTGCCTGCAGGACTGCATCCAATGGAGGAGTGGCCCAGATTGCAGCAGTTTGTGGAGAGCTGTTTCCCTTGGAATGGACTCACACTGGAGAAGATCATGGAGAACTGTCACCCGTGGGAGGGATCCCACACTGGAGCAGTGGGAGGACTCCTATCCCTGAGCAGTAGGAGAAGCAGCCTGTGATGAACTGTCCAGAACCCCCATTCCCTGTCTCCCTGCACCACTGAAAGGGAGGAGGTGGAGCTTGGAAGAAGAGAGGGGTGGGAAGGTGTTTTAAAGTTTTACTTTAGTTCTCATTACTCTACTCTTATTTTGTTGGTAACAAATTCAATTAATAACTCCAAGTTCAGTCTGTTTTGCCTGTGATGGTAATCACTGGGTAGTCTCTCCCTGTCCTTATCTCAACTAATGAGCCTTTTGCTGTATTTTCTCTCCCCTGTCCAGTGGAAAAAAAGTATAGAAAGGCTTTCGGCCTGGCATCTAGCCAGGGTCAACCCATCACAGTGACAGTATGGATAGAATTAGTGAACAGGCTCTATACACATCTACTGCTGTTGTGTTTGTTTGCTTGTTAGTTTGTTTTCCCACTTATCAATGATTATAGGTTTGTCTGGTTTTCTGCTTGTCAATAACAAAGGGTTTTTCTGTTCTAGTCTGGCAGAATTAATTTACTGAGACAGGTATGCTGATGTACATAAGCTTGTGTAGATGAGTGTAAGGGTTTTTCAAACAGTCTTTAATTACTTATGGCATTGAATTTACTTACAGACCTTGATTCTCAGATAAAGCACTTGAGAAGGAGTTGTGTGTATTTTGAGTTTGTAGAAGACATATCAGGGTTCCCATTTAAACTGTATATCAAAACAAGGGTATGAATTCAGTGAGTGTGATCTTCAGCTGAGACATCAGTTTACAAACTAGTTAATTATGTATCTTAAGCGCATAGTTATATCAAGGGAAAAGTCTGCTTGTGTGTCAGATAACTGGGTATTCTATTGCCACAACTAAAGGAATTTTCCAATTGCTTGGGAAAGGTATTTTTTCCTCCTTTTCATTTTAGAGATCAAATAGAGCATAGCCGCCATTTGCTTGTCAGAATTAGAAAGCTAAGTTAAGATGTCTAGAGAGAGGGATTTTTTGCTACCTTGCTGTTAAAACCATGTTTTTCTGTCTGTAACCACAATATTTTCAACAATGTAATGCTAGGAAGGAAGGACAAGATTACTAGCTATCATCTCTGATTTCACTGTTTCCTGTTTCATGTCTTATATGGCCTAAAATTTCTGTAGATAAATGCAGTTTCCAAGTTAAACACAGATGTGGTGCAGTGTAATTCTGACAGGTGCTATTGTGTTTGTGCTATAAGAGGTGTTACCTGATCTTGCTTGTCTTTAAAGCTGAGCCAACAAGGGGGCTGATTCAGCTTTCCCTCGAACATGCTGTGATGTAAAAAAGAAATTTTCATCAGCAGGTACTTTTCAGAGGTGAATCAGGTCCACAGTGAAGAGCTTGTTTTCTAGTCCTTCCTGGACTCTCACAAATACCTGTTCACTGTTCCTTAGGAATTATGCTTTCCTTTGCAATTTTTGAATGTGCTTTGCAGCAGTTTGTGGAGATGCTGATGCAAAAGGATAAAGGTTAAGGGTGTTCTAAGAAATATCACACAGAAAATAGTCAAGGGGAGAGAAGTTGGCAATATAATGCAGAGAATAAGAGAGTGTGTTGCAAAAAAAAGTATGTAAACATGCATGCAAATAGGAGAATTAAACAGGAAAAAATAAGATAGTAGGCTGTGATTGAAAATGGTTAACATGAAAACACAAGGCAGGCAAAAAGGAGCTAAGACAATACTTATTGAAATTTCATTCATCAGAGGAACAAGAGAAACAAGAACCTAATTTTCATGAGCATCCTAAAGTTCAGCGGGCATAAAATCATACGGTTAAATTACAGAATACCAACACTCTAAATCATGCATACATACATACAAACAAGATGTTTAAAAAAATAAATGTAATCTTATTTTAAACAGCTTATGGTTCCCCCTAGAACCAATTTAGACATTTTGTCTGTAATACCCTGGCATGCTTCCTGTAAAAATGGGAGCAATTTGAGATTCAGCAAGTTGGTTAGCAATTTAACTGAAAAAAAAGATCAACCCAGTATAGTCAAATAATGTTAAAAGGTTTTACTTAAGCTCAAAAATCACAGAATTCAGGCATGACTAAAGTGATGCTACTTAACCCCCTCCACTCTGTTGAAGGATTATAGTAGCTATTCATTGTTTGAAATCTCTTTTAACACTTAAATCCAGCAGATTAAAGATAGGATTTTGAGAACTGAGTACTAGGTGAGGAGACTGTGAGAAGAATAATGATAAAAGGAGCCATTGTCATCAAATTAGTTTAATTTGATAGTTATATTTATAGTTGTGGGGGATAAGGCGTAGGAGCTGGAAATATTTTTAAATCCTGCTTCACTTCTTGTCTGTAATTTTTCTTTTTGGGTTATATCTCTTGTGCCTACATGAAAGTTGCTCAGAAATTAGAAATAATACTCAAGTTTAAAAGCATCTTTTTTGCTTTTACTTCTTCAGTATTGCCAATGTGATTCTTGTGGTTATCAGAACACATTGATTTGTAAGAAATCAGATGCTTGGCTAATCAAAAGTACTATAAAATCTGGAAACCGTTAATAAAAAAGGTTACAAAACAACTGCTTCTAATAGAAAATAAACAAAGTCTACATTCTTCTTATTCTCTGTCATAGACAAATGTGTTTAAGGAATTTTGACAATTGTGTTGTTTTGATCTAATCATTATATTCCTTACAGAAATATTAATATCTACCATAATATATTTATCTCATTTAGGCATATCTATCTTATTTACATAAGATGAATAAAAAATGTCACGGCTTTGTGGTAACAACTGTTATAGAACTTTGGCACAAAGGTGAGTTTTGTTTCTCAAAATGGCTGCTGTGAACGTGAGTACCAATAGATTCAATGGGATTTGATAGAGATTAATGATGCGTTTGAATTCCAGGTAGTATGTGTTTTGTTCAACTGTGGGATGGGGTATTGCTCTGTTACTTTTCAGGTGAATGCTCTTTTTGAAACTGTTGTCATAAGTAGGCACTGGATCAGCTTTTTGAACTGCTGCTTTATAATTCTGCACCCATTAAGCCATCTGATAACAAGTGATTTTTTAAGTTTCTAATTTTGCTTTATAACAAATCTGATCCTAAGACAATCAGGAGGACAAGTAGGGTTATAGAAATCTGTTAGTCTATTGACAGAAGAGTTACATTACTTAGTTTTTTGCTATTAATGTTTTTGTTGGTTGCAATGAATACTGACTGTCACAAATTCAAATAGTGCAGAAAAGCTAAAATAAACACACTTTCTACATCTAACAGAAATATTTTTCTTAAACTGAAATTCTTCCATTCAATGTTTTTTTCCTCCAAACTACATTGCCTTGGTAGCTTGCAAAGTCCATACTGG
>WAAG01035154.1:26392-40212 GCA_013390105.1 Tichodroma muraria | reverse complement strand
TTTGAAAGTAACAGTGTTGTAACTTGTGTTTTGGCTCACAAGGTTATAAAATCTTCACTGAAAAGTCAGTTATTAGTCTCCATTGGCAGCTGCTACAGTTTTTCTATTTATATGATAGTCATAGTATTGATCTATCCAGCCTGTCTGACTGTGTAACATCTCCAGAAGTGCAATATGACAAATGCCAAGAAAAAACGAGAAAAGGAAGGAAGAAAAAAAATTCAGAAACCAAATTGCTGGTTTCAGTCTCTTATAAAACAATACTTAGTGTTAGAGATGTGAAAATAAATCTTGAGGAAGAAGAATTTCACCATGGGTCTTTTTAATTGTCTTCAGCAGTTTCTGACACAGTCAACTTTACTTTCTTCTTCAAAAACAAGGTATGAACATTACACAACTGTTTGCTCGGAAGTTTGTTTAAAGTTGTTTTATTTTGCCAGCGGTTCAGTTCTAGAAAAACAGTTTGTAGACTTGATTTGGTATCTGTGTTTAGCTTAGTCAATGAGGAAGGAGAATGGTGAATGTAATGTGAATAGAGAATTTCACTGAAATAGATCCATTAATTTCTGATCTTTATCCCGATGTAGGACTCTCTCGGATTTTGAAAGCCCGCTCGGAAATGACCAAGAACAGGCTGGTTGACTGGGCCTTAGCAGAATACATGGCTTTTGGCTCTGTTCTCAAAGAAGGGATCCATGTCCGACTGAGCGGGCAGGATGTGGAGAGAGGTACTTTCAGGTCAGTACTGAGATAACTGTCTCTNAGGTGGGTCTGGTCTTCCCCTGGGAATCCAGGGGAAAAGGCTGCCTTGGTCTTCCAGAGCTCAGATTTTTATCCAGGTAGGAATGCTTGGCTCCTCCCCCTGGGTGGAGCATCTCCCAATGGGATGATGTAATTTTATCAGTCATGCAGCGAGGCTCAATGGCCCATTAACTGAAGATATCTCCTGGAGGGAGGATGCGTCCTGGAAGAGATAAAGAAAACTGTCCCACCTGTTTTTTTTTTAATAGTGATCCATTAATAGAGGATTACTCCCCACCCTGGATTTATGAGGGATGGGTCATGGAAGAGAAAGAGAACACTGCTCTACCTGGTTTCAACAAATGGTGATAGAATACATACTGCAACCCAAGACACTGTTAAGATGTTGTTAAAACTGTTAAAGTCTCACACTTAAAGAAACAACTTGGCATTTTTTTAAAAAATATTGTCTTCTGCAGGGAAGGGGAAGTTTGGGGTCTTTCTTCAGTGTTAATCTGAATGTTATAGATTCTAGGAGCCAATAATAATCAAATTTCCTGTGTATCTTTATACAACATTTTAATATAATATTTAAGCCAGAACGAACATTTTTAGACACTTTCTCTTGCTGAAAAGCAGAAATGGTATCTTTCCCCCTGCTTTCTAACAAAAAAATACAGTTGCATTCCATCTAATTGCTGAGCAGTCAGAGAGGATACTTGTTGCAGCAGATCCTGATCTTTTAAATACCATTCCAGCGGTGGCTGCTGGGAACTTGTGTGCCCTATGAATAAACATGTTGCCAATTGTTGAGGCTTTTAAAGTGAAATAAGGTCCTTCGTACTGAGACTTTTAATGCCTATGGGGCATGTATGAAAGCGGGTTCTCATCACTTGGTAAAATATATACAGTTTGCTGCCTTGCCTGATTCTCTGTAGAGTAAAGTGTTTATGATGTATTTGATTGAAACCTTGGATGCGATGCCAGTTCCTGGGGTCAATGCTGCATTGTGCTTTACTGTGAATGCTTGCAGAAGAGAGAAATAAATTTTGGTGCCTGTGTTCTCTGGTGCAGTATTGGCTAGAATTTGGGAAAAACTGAATATACCGTGTTGCCATAATAAAACAACATGATGGGGTGCTTTCACTATTTCGAAGCGTCTAAAGAGATATCTAGAAAATAGTTCTTTCTTTCAATATTTCATGTGATGGCTTCTTTTCTTCCTGTTTCAGTCCTCAACACTATCAATAGATAGAAGCTAGATCAAGCTGCAGACAGAAGCAGCAGACCCCTTCTCCTCTCGGAGACAAACTCTTGAGGACAGAGGGAAGGGGGGACAGCCTTGATTCTGTACTGGTTTGATGTCAGTAAATCTGACAATTGCACATGTGCAAATTGTATGTCTGTGTATTTCAGGCTGGCCATCTATGCTCATCTTAATCACCTTTTGCTAGGGAAACAAAGCTTTGTACTCAAGAAGCTTAGCACCTAGCTAGGTCTTCTGTCTTTGGCTTAATGACAAAATCAAAATTACAGTGGCAAAAATGATTTCTGCCAAGCAGCTGCCTGGTGTATGAATTTCCCTCTTTCTGTCTACTTCCCTCCCTGTGCTGCTCTTCAAAGTTCAGTCTTTTTCTGGCTTTACATTGTTGAGTTCTAGATAAATTTCAGGGCTCTCTTGCAGGCATTCATTATAGCAAAGGGAAGTGCAAAAAGATTCAGACTTCAGTGCTGGCAGCTCTACAACACGCAGTATTGTTACCAGTACAATAACTGGCCTTATGTTAGCGGTTGTGAAGCTGGACATATTGCTGTGATTCACTCAGTCTGCTCAGAGAGTTAATGGATTGCAGTAATTACTTCAGTCATCTCTGTTTTGCTAGTATTCCTTGGTGCCCCGTTCTAATGCTGATTAATGGTGTTCTAGAGAACTGTAAATGGTGCATGTGAGTGGAAATAGCAGGAAAGAGGATACAACTCCTTCAAGTTTCAGTGCTGAAATTAGATTAGATTACATTTTTTTCCATTAAAGACAAACAACAATTGTTTCAAGGGAAGAATTTGTGAGGAATGCAGAACAAAACGCTTATAATAATAATTTTGTTCCTCTGAATTTCTTTAATAATTCTATTTTATGGCAACAACTTACCCATCCTTTTGTCTTTCTCCCCAGTTCTACTAGCGATGATGTATTTTTGGCTTTTGTGGGTGCTTGAGAAGCCTGAATAGTTAGTGGAAGTCCTTACAGTGCAGCAATTGTATTTAGATATGTGATTGTATTTCTCATGGTTTCAACCAAACCAGGGTGTTGTGTGTAGCAGAGATAACCATGGTGCTTGCTTGCTTTCCAGAACACAACCTTGATGCTTTAGCTTTGAAAATAGCTCTGTTAAAGCCCAAAATGATTCTTGGCTAATAAATCTTTCAACAACTCTTTGCAGTCATCGTCACCATGTGCTTCATGATCAAGAAGTTGACAAGAGAATTTGTGTTCCCATGAATCACCTCTGGGAGCAGCAGGCCCCTTACACCGTGTGCAACAGCTCCCTCTCCGAGTACGGGGTCCTAGGTGCGTCTCAAATCTGCCTGGGGTTTGGTAGGGCTGCCAGACAAGAGGCAGAGCTCAGCAAGGAAAGAATGGGGGGAAAAAAAAGCTGTAAAATGGTCATATATGAAACAGGTATCAAAGCTCTTCCTCTCAGGTTTTGGCATCCCTTAAACAAGCATCCCCACATTTTACAATTTGGGATTCAGTTAAAAGCATCCATCTGCTGTTGTTGATCTTGGCAGTGCTGGAATGTGCACCTGATGCTTTCTTAAAAGGGGAGGGACTGACAAGAAAACCAGAGACAGTTTGTCATAGAGACATAAAAAATCCATCCTGGCCTTATCTGAACTGCTATTCTGAATGTGCTATTTCAAGAAAACAAATTCTTTTTAGTGATAGCATTAATCATAGTGAATTATTTTACCTTCAGCCACAGAGAATTGATGACCTTAGTCTGGCACGATTAGGGTGGCAAGAGGAATGTAGAGCACGAAACAAATACATCTAATAATTTGTCAAAAGTGTTACTGATTCTATGGGTAATAAAGTATCATGTGAAGGAAAAATTTGAAACATTGTAGTAGATAAAGATGGTAGTTGATAGCTGCTTGCTTCAAAGTTCCAGAAATATTTGGTTACTTAGTAATTTTTGCAATGCTACATATTACCTATTGCTAATAACATTAAAAATAAGTGGTAGAAAATTGTGCAGCTGGAGCATGGGCTGAAGACCAGATTTTTTAGGTATTTTTGTTAACTGTGGCAGAATCAGTATGAACAGAATCACATTTTTTGTATCACTAATATGTAAAGGTAAACTCTAAATAGGAGAGTGCAAACAAAGATGTGTATAAACACAAGAAAAATAATTGGCATAGATAAAAATCAAGAATTTAATTTCAGAGAATCATTGTTTCCAATTTCCTATTGTTTCTCACAGTGTGTTCTGGGGTTTCTTAATTTGAGCCTGTTTGCAATGTTGCTGCAAATCTTGTGGGTATGTGGGTCATAGGTTTCTGGACTTGGTTTTTTTACATTCCAAAAGAAGTGACAAATGTCTGGATATGGTTGAAATCTGATTTTGTTTCAAAAATAACACCTCAAAAGGAAGCCTAGCATTGATACGGCGTGAAGGCAATTCTAACGGTCACAATTCCATTCTTTAAAAAACTAGCCAAGTGGGTTCTGTTTCTTTCTCTTTCTTGATCTCATCCTGCTCACTATTGCCCTTCCACCTTACCCAGCAGAAGATAGGTGAAAGTTGATTTAATAAAATTCATTGAATGAAAGCAGTAGGGTAAAATAGGGGTTTGTTTGTATGCTGAAAACAAGAGTACCATTTCTGTGCACTTCAGCTTCAGCAGATGGGATGTCAGGTTCTTCAAAACTAATAATATTGATACTTTTAATTTTCAAGAACTTTAAATCCCTTATGTCCAAGATGTTTTCTAACAGTAAAGGAGATTAAATTGTTAAGTGATGTGGCTTTTTGTGTGTTTGTTGGGTTGGGTTTTTTTAAACTAAGAATGCCATGTTCTGTGTTGAAGTGATTTTATAGTGAAGTTTTCTCTCTCTTGCTGGCTTTCATCTATTAACCTTTTCCAGCATGTTTACTCTTGTGTATTGCCTCCATAGAGGGAGTTTTGGCATAAGCAGCAGTGTGTGAACATGTCTCTTTTAGTTAAGGCTCTGAGTCAAAGAAGAACTATCTGAATTGATTTATTTGGCTGGTAACATCACTGGGTCTTCTTTTTTATACATGGAAGAATAAGTGAAGGCTTTAAGTTCATGGAGTTGGTTCTTCAGGAGAACCAAAAGCCCTGAACACTTTATTTTTCTCTAACTGCTGTTTCTACTATCTAGTTATATTAAAAGAAACAGTTTAGAATTAGCACACTGGAGTGTTTTGTGGCTGTAGGGAGAGTTGTGAGATAATATAAAAGGGAAAAAATGGTGAAAAAGTGTTAGGAATTTATTTTATGATTGTAATCTCAGCAGCATTTTGGGAATTCCCTTAGTTTCTGTGAGGGAGAGCTAAGAAAATGGGTTAAACAGCCCAGCATGATATAACTACAGATTATTTCCTTGGCCGGTATATAAGCTAAGAGCTGGTATCTGTTCAGAGCAGTGAGCTTTACACCAACTTACAGTCGAGCTAGCTAGGAACACCTGGGGAGCCATTGCTCCATTAAAATGATACTCTGGCAAGATTGATTTCACTTAGAAAGAAAACAAAGGCAGTCTCGTTCAATTGTAGTTCAGACAACTGCTTATGTTTTGTCTACAGGAAGCTCTGGAGTGAGTGTAACCTGGGCATTAAATTGGAGTACTTAACAATCTCTGATAATTTAGAGTATTTGACAAGCTCTGATAATTTTGTTTGACATCCTATGTCTACTATTTTTAGTTACACCCAGATTATTATAACTTGGTTGTGCATCCACTTGCCTTGCTAGACTTTTTCCCTTGTACTGAAACTGAATATCTGGAAATGCAAGTGATGGCTGTGAGAAGTCATTTAAGCAAAACATGTTCGTCTGAACTTATTTGCTGATTAGGATAGAGGAGAAAAACAAAAGTAACTTACAGATGCTCAATTCTACCTCTTCAGCATTTTTTAAATACTTGAAAGTATTTCCTGTCCTTATGGCCCTCAGAATGATTTGTGTAGTGTTGAGTCTCTATCCCAGAGGTGAATTTCTTTGTCAGGTTCAATACTGCCTTTGAGAGATCTTGGACTGGGGCATCCCATACTTGGAGCTTTCAAGGAATATCAGGTGAGATAGACTTGGAACTAGTGTGTAGTTCAGGAAATTCCTGGAGCATGAGATTTGGAGTATAGTTTTTTCAAGGGAAAAAGTCAAGTTTAAAGAAAAAGATGAAAGGAAGAAGACAGGTATTAATATAATTTTTTTTTTTTTTTGATACACATCTAGGATGAAATATGTAGTATTAGTGCTCAGTCAGAGCAATGTATTTTTAATGTTGGGGGTAGCAAATACAAATACCTGTCAGACATTGTGTTAGGAACTAGGGTAGACTGTAGTAATCAATGGCATCTGCGTGGAGTTCTGAGAAGGCATCAGTCTCCCTGTTTGATAGAGTCAGCCACCAGATGGGTCTTACCTTCAGTTTGTCCTGAGCTGTGTTTGGGTTTGTGAAAGGATGCATATCCCTCCGTAGTCCCTGTGCTTAGAATTTCTGTTAAAGATAGCAAAAACCTGTCTTTGAACCTTTCTTCATTCTGACATAAAATCCTTGTTTGTACTGATAAGAAGCCCTTTTAACCATTAGTTAACATTCATGCCCTAAGTCACTTTAAAATCATATTGAATTAAGTTATGGCTGTAGCCTTACTTACATTAATTGAAAATCAGCTATTCTCATGGCAATCATGAAAATGCTGTGGGGAAAAACACAGCACAGTATGCTGTGTAAGCTGCCACTTTGCTTGACAACTTCTTTCTGTGCCAGAGTGATGGAAGAACAGTGAGGGAGCACAGCAGGAACTGGACTAATAGAGACAAGCATTTCTGCTAGGTCTGTCATCTAGGGACCATAATGAACTCCAGCAACTGAAACATTAGTTTTGCAGCCTTAATCAAGTGCTGTGTATTTTTCTTCCCTCTGTCTCCTCAGTGTAGTTTACCAAACTTCTGTGCTGGTTCCTGGTTCCCTGTGCCCTGGTGTGCTCTGAGCCCTGAGCAGCTGCCTGCTGTTTGGAGTTGGTTGGTTGCTCTCCAGCACCATTTGGGTGTGCAGATTCCTTACCTGACATTCTTTAAAAGTTGTCTTGCTTTCTGGTTGCCTTGGATTTCCTCACAGCTTCAACATGTTCTCTGTTTCTAGCTGCATAAGAGTTAATCCTTTAAACCCACAAAATTTGCACAGGATTTTAAAGAAATGTTCCATTTTTTTTTCTGCAGATGCAGACAATAAAGTTTGCAAGGCCTCTGCTGTAGTTTTTCTTTGGTTTTGTTTTTTTTTTTTTTTTTAATTCTCTTTCCTGGTCTGAGGTTGAGCCCTCATGAGGGATCTCAGTAGGAACCTGCTCACCTGCAGTTCATGCCCCATCTCTAGAACGGTGGAAATTTTCTAGTTTAGCTCACCTTCCCTGACTTGAACTTCACTTGACTCATTGCCCCAACAATTTCCTTTCAAGAGAATGCCTCACCCTCTTCTGGGCTGTTTACTTTGACTCTGTCTAGATCTCTCTCCACCAGCACTTTTTTTTTGATTTAGCAGTACAGATCTTGTTCTTGAAGTGATTTTCTCCCCATGAAGGTAGTAGTAGTAGTAATTCTTCACAGACTCCTTAGTCTGTCAAGAGTTAAAGCTATTCCACTGCAGCAATCACGACTGGAATAGTTTTAATTTAGTAACTCTCATTGCCATTTTCCTGGTGGAAAATTGAGTTCTGGTACACCAAAAATGTGTATACGACAGACACATGTGGCATGAAATAGTAGTCTCAGCAGCATTATTCTCAAAATACTAATCAGAAGGTATAGATTACCTTTTGATATATTTTCCTAGACATTTTTATAGTTGTCAGAAAGCTTGCAAATGGTATGTGTATTAAGATCACACTTTTCAATGCAGCTTCACCTAGAACATTTTTACCCTGTAGAGATTAGCATGAAGCTGTCAACAAGGTAGAAAATGAGAAATTATACTCTTTTTTCCATATGAATTTTAGAGGGTGATCTTTCATATATGAAGTAGAATTATGTTTGTGCTATGACCAAATATTCAGTATGCACTGAACTCCATACTCTTTGAAAAGCAGTGTTTGATTAATGATAACTGAGTGGTCAAGTCCTCAGTTTGTGCTTCTCTAAAAGCTAGATTACCCCACCCTTACAGAGAGCAGCATATGCACAAATAAGTCTTGAACATATTGCATGTTTTCTCAACCATGTCAACCAATCAGTAGAAATGGTCTCTTAATGCTTGTGTAAAATTAGAATGGGATTCAAGCCTGTCTAGGGAAATCTATTTTTCAGATACCTTTGGGAATATGATTGAAGGAGTTGTGTAAATTTTTCCACTGTTTTCATTGTGTTAAGAACAATGGAATTGCACAAACGAGGAGGCCAGAGATGGAGGAAAGGCTGAAGAAAAAGCTATTCAGGCAGTTAGGCCAAAGGCAAGGCCAGCAAAAGTCATTCTCTTTGGTAATGACCTGTCATGGGGACTCACAGACAAAGGGCCATCTCACCTTTGTTTGTAAAGGTCTGACTTTACAGTTTTCTTTTGGCCTCTAATGTATCAATTGCCTTTTGGTGGGACCATGAGCATCTGCTGGAGTCATGGATGGACTGTTCAAAGATCCGTACTCCAAAAGCCAAATGACTCAAAGATTTCTTGCCATGGGGACGGTAAGTGAAAAACTGGGTTGGAATTATCAAGGAGTAGACTATGAAGACACAAAAGTTAGCTGGAGTAAGCTTCAATGAGAATATTCCCGTATTGAAGTTCTTTATTTGAAACCAGATGATTATATTCTGTGTAGAGCTTCAACATGAAATGTATCTATCAGTTAAATACTTACTCTCTGTGTGGATTGAATCAGTTTTGCCTCAGTCAGAACCTCTACACCCAGAGCATTGCTATAGAGCTCTGCTTTTTACTGAGAGCTTTAACCTTTTTGGTTACAATCACTCCAAACTATAGGTGAAGAATCTGAGTACAGGTGTTCATTCAGCACTCTAGGCTCTGCTATATCGAAGGGTGAAAGGAAAATACGGACAGAGATCAAATACTTAAACACTGAAGCAGAAACCTAAAGGGTCTTTAGCCCTGCCTAAGAAAGAATTGTTTATCCAAGTCCCAGATGTGTTTGCCATACAGCTGTTATATTCAAGTTTTTTGAAATATCTGAAGACTAGGATCATGTCCGTAGACTGAAAATAGTTGCCACCAGTAATTTTCTTCATCATCTGCATATGAGAGGGGGAAGGAAAGACGATGATGTGTAGGGCTGTGGAAATATTAAAATTAATAAATAACTCTTTAACTGTGCTGTAAGTGCATTTTTACAGGAAAAGATAGTAGTGAGCTCTTAGGGAAATATTATACTAAAGTTGGAGTGGAGGGAGGTGGTTTAGTTTGTTTAAAAACTCCTATGATATTGAAATGTTTGAGGAAAAGTGAAGGATTGAAGTCAGGCTTGGAAATGGTACTATTGAAAACCGCAGGATTTATAATGGGGCTCTAAAAATCCAGCTCATGCTCTAATTTGGGTTTGTTTTATTTTTAATTTTTAACGAGGAATGAACAGAATTTTCAGGAAATCTGTTTATTTTCTATTTCTCCTACTTGTTTGCTTGTCAGGTTTTGAGCTTGGCTTCGCTATGGCGAGTCCCAATGCCCTGGTGTGCTGGGAAGCCCAGTTTGGGGACTTTCACAACACGGCCCAGTGTATAATAGACCAGTTCATCAGCTCCGGCCAGGCCAAGTGGGTTCGGCACAACGGGATCGTCCTGCTCCTGCCCCACGGCATGGAAGGAATGGTGAGCGCTGCTGCCTGGCATATGCAGGAGGGGAGTGATGGCTGCAGTGCCTTCTCTGCAGCTGGAAAAGCCAAAGGTGGCTTGGGGATTCAGTGGTGATGGGATCCCAGGGTAGGAAGGCACTGTTAAGCATGTGGGGCTGCCTCGGTGTTGCAGAGAAGAATGTAGATAGATTGACTGGTGAAAACCAAAAAACCCTGAGAAATACTTCTGAACACTTAGCTTTGTGTCCTTAGTGGCAACTTCCCCCCATTTTTTTCCTTTTTTTCCCTCTCTTTTTCAGTACCTTTCCCTAAGACACTACCTTCTTTTCCTAGAAAGCTGCATTCTCAGTGTACAGTAAGAAAGAAATCACGTGTAAGATACTTCCTTGGTTTTATTTTGCGTAAATTATGTAAACTGTGCACTAAATTCTCTTGCCACAAAATGATATAAAACAACTTTAAAGCTTCTTCAAAAATTACTGACCTTGGTTAATTTTGATATAATAAGAAATCTCCCTCTTTCTGGAAAGGAAAATATTTCTGCTGGCTGTTGACTGTTTGACTGTTTTCTTTGGTGGCTAGCAGGAGGAACTAGACAATGTCTTAGAGGGAAAGGGCGGGTACACACCCTATGTGTAAAGTTACATGAAGTTCCTATCAGCAGTGGAATTGTTCTTCAAATATTTTAAATTATTTTTAAGATTACACTAACATCATATCAGACAAGGTTAATTTTCTCCTTTTCAAATTCATTAACCTTCATGAATTGCTGCATGTATGTTTCTAGTTTTCTACTTAAAAAAGCATAGTATGTGCTACAGTGTCAATCTCCATCTGTATAAATGCTTTAGGCCTTTTCACCACAAACTGTGTAATTTCTGTTCTCACAAACAATTTAGTTTATTTCCATTCAATTATGATCCTGTCCTGATACACTGGGGTGCATTCATATCTTATGAATGGCTTTCCATATCCATTGTACTTAAAGAATAAAGGGTCTGATGCTGTTCACAAGGGTTTTGATAAATTAATTTTTTTAACTGTATCCTGAGGGAATAGCCTGAATGAGCCCTCAGCAGGAGGTGTGGCCCTCTGCAGGGAAGTCCTCGGCTTAAGGGGCTGGTTCTCTGCTTCTTACCATTCATTTAATCTTTCTTTTTCTGTAGCCACTTGGCAGCGAAGATTTGCACAGGTCTTCTGAAACATGCTTATTTTGCTACTAGTGTCAGCTGCTTTTGGAATATTTAAGAATCCCATCAGGCTGTTCAAATCTTTTATCTTCCCAGAAGACCTTTTCATTACAGGAGGCCTAGTCTTTCTATAACTACAGTGTTTGGGAACAAGATGATTTGGGGAAAGATTCTTAATGGGATATGGATCCCTTCACCTCTAGGTCATGCATTCACAGGCAAGTGATTGAAAGACTCTGCAGCCTAATGGCTCCTTGGGGACTAATCTGAAAGTAGCTAATGGATTCAGTATAGGTCTCACTGGATAGGTGGTCACAGTAGGAATAAACCCTACCCCATCGCACGCAGCAGTTGCTGGCAGTCTGATCGGTGGTGTCAGCACAGAAACCGAAGATGGATGTGAACACTGAGGCTCTGGACTGAGCCTTGTTGCAGCGTGTGAGTGATGGGGAAGCCTCACCTGCCTCTCCTGTAATTGTTTGCTGGTAACATCTCTGTTCCCCATGTACTGACTGCAGCGTGCTTGTGAAGCACTGGGTTTGTGCTGTGTATGCATGCTTAGCGCAGGATTTGATTTACAGCAAACAAATGTGAACAGTGGAGGTGCTACAGTAAACTGGGCTGCAACTGTGCACCATAGTTTTATATAGCTTTGCTCCTTGCTCTCAAGTCCTTACCAGTGACCAGATTATTTGGCACCTCAAAAGTGGAGGCGGAATTCTAAGGAGCAGTGATACAAGGCACAGTTCTAAGCTGTTTGTGTTACACGTTTGTTGCCAACAGAATGTTTTTTCCTCTTTGAATTCCCTTAGTCCATGAAGCAGACTGAATCATGGAGTCATAGAATGG
Organism: Tichodroma muraria; assembly: GCA_013390105.1. NCBI lineage: Eukaryota > Metazoa > Chordata > Aves > Passeriformes > Sittidae > Tichodroma > Tichodroma muraria. The sequence continues at coordinate 28,385 of WAAG01035154.1, read as the reverse complement.
TTTTTGTTGGAAAGGACTGTGAAGACCATCTAGTTCAAACCTGCTCAGCATGGCAGGGAGCCTTTCACTAGACCAGGGGCTGCTCAAAGCCCCATCCAGGCTGGCCTTGAACATTTCCAGGGATGGAGCATCTACAACTGCTCTGAGCAACCTGTGCCAGTGCCTTACCACCCTCACAGCAAAGATTTTCTTCCTTGTATCAAACTTAGACTTGTTCTCTTGCAGCCTAAAGCCATTCCCCCTTGTCCTGTTGCTACATGATCTTGTAAAAAGTCATTCTCCAGCTTTCTTGCAGGTCTGGCAGGTGCTGTAAAATACTTCCCTGGAACCATCTCTTCCCCAGGCTGAACCATCCCAACTCTCTCAGCCTGTCTTCATAGGAGAGGTACTCCAGTCCTCTGATCATCTTTGTGTCCCTCCTATAGATCTGGAATCCTGCACTTGGAATTAGGAAGGATGATGTGTTCAATCAAGGTGGACTACTAGTTGTCAGAATAATGACTGATTTTGGAGATCATGTATTAAGATTTCAACAGAGAAAGTTCCAATGAGAGATAGCCGTATAAAGAAAAAATCTCTTTATGAACATTATTAGCTTAGGAGACATGGAGAGAGTTGAGAGATGTAGTATTTTATTTTTGCGTTAAAATACTTTACAGCTGTGTGCAAAATGGAAGTCCTCCATAAGGATACCTGCTACTTGAACAAGCCAAGGCTGTCAGCAACAGCAATACATAAAAACCCACATTACATTCTCACACTCCTCACAGCTTTCTCTGATCCTTTGTAAACGGGGACATGAAAAGGAAAAATAACAGATTCTCCTACATTCCTTATTCCTGATAATTTCTGTGGCCAACATGCATGTTTTGCTAATGTAAAATGGAGCTAACAGTGTTTGTGCAATTCAAGAAATTGCCAGGGAGATTGCTAGTGAGACAGTGGATGGGAGTGTTCAGTAATGACAGAGCATAAAATATCTCCTGTGGAGGCAGAAATTAATCATGGGTTAGTCTGGCAGATAATGTGTGCGTATTTTGATCCAATTTAGCTAAAGCATTCATCTAGGTATTTGGTCCTGTACTGAATGGTGAACAATAGTAGGAGAGATCCTGTGCCTGCTTTTGTTGCTAGTACAGCAAAAGTAGTCAGCAGTTAACTTTGTATTTGCTCCTGTTCAGCATACACAAAGTGTGAGTCACTGCAGTACTCTGAGGTACCCAGTGTTTTTCTTCCTGACATTTCTTGTGCTCCTGCATTAGCAAGATCATCCTTGTGCCCACATGGACCCGCTGCCTTTCCACTGGTCTTCATTGTGCAGCTAAACTGAGGGTAGAAATCACTTGCAGCTGGTAGAAACATTGGAAATGCATGTGAAACCCAATCTCCTATGAAAACAGAAGAAGAGGAATTCCTGTCCTGTGGTGTGTCCTCTCTGCCTCTACTGCTGTTGATGCCTTTGGCTGGGGGGCAGATGTGCAGCTGTTGTAAAGGAGACAGGAGATACTCATGCAGTGAGTGATCTAGACTGATATCGAACTGCTCATTTGGCTCTTTAACATTGTTTTAAATGATACCTTTATCAGGGTCCAGAGCATTCATCAGCCAGGCCTGAGAGGTTTCTGCAGATGAGCAATGATGATTCTGATGCCTATCCAGTAAGTAGTTTTGTCCTTTTCTTGCTTTTCATGTCCCAGAGATTTTTTGTTAGTAGCATCCTTTTAGCTAGGTATAGCAGATTAGGTTTCAGCTTCAAGTCTTGGTGTAACATTAACTTGATCCCAGTAAAAGCAATGGAAGGATGCAGCATTGCTGCTCATTGCAAGGCTGAGGTCACATACAGTTAATTTCTGGCAGCATGATCTTTTTTATGGCTGTTCCTCAGGGCCAGTGATCCTGCTTGTTTGTATTGCTGTGTGTACTGCAAATAGGTGTCTCTAGCCAATTTCTAAAGGAGGTCAAGTGAGACTACCCTGGCTCTTTGCAGTGGAGC